>JAVCKT010018877.1:0-23629 GCA_032273925.1 Rhynchotus rufescens | reverse complement strand
CAATAAATAGTTTTCTTTGGTTAAAAAAGGCTGAACAAAAATAAAAATTAAAAAAAAAAAAAAAAAAAAAAACAAGGTTAGCTACCTTAACATTTCTGAAAGCCTTAGAATTCATCAGTTGTTACGAGTCATGTTGGAACTTTTTCAGAACAGTGCTAAAGCTCAAAAATCAGGATATTCATTGGTGTTGAAATATGTGTCATTTTGGAATGGATTAATTGAAGTAGATGTTTCATTAAATGGCTTGATATCTTCCTCCTTCTACATTTGCCATTGACTCTCCTGTCTTGGGGTGGAGCAGAAACTAGTTTCTTTAAAAAGAAACACCTTCCATACAGAGGCAGTCTCTAAAGGTATATATTGCAATGCAAATGCTATCTTATAATAAAAAATATCAAGTGTCAACTCAGAAGTATAAAGAGTGATCATAAATACCAGTTGCATTGAAAAGAAACCTGTAAAGCAAGCCGCATAGCCCTGCAATTCAGGTGATACTGGATATACTGTTCGTATTGATATTTCCAAAGCATTTGAAATGTTTGTTTGGGAACCATGGCTAATTAAGATAAACAACTCCATTCCAGCATGTTAAGAATGATTAAAATAATGGAAATGAATTTCAGTTTCCTAATAGAACTATAATTTTTATGTGTTAATGGAAGTAGAACTGACATAATTTCAGGAAGAACTTACTGCCAAATGGATCTTTAATACAATTTTCTTTACTCTTTTCAGTGAAAGAATTGAAAATGAAGCTCTAATAAGGTAAGGTTTCATTATTCCACTTTAGTAAAATATTAGGGTTAATTGCAGGTAACTTTAACAAATGTGCTTTTCATTTCAGAGTGTATCCTGCATAGTATGGGTCACTATGTTAAAATACAAGTTAGAAAAGAAAGGAGACACTGTTGCAATCCTATTGCAGGACTAAATGTAAAAATATTCGACTGTTTTATTGATATGAAGTTATTTTTTTCTTTATGCCCTTGCTTAATGTTTTAAACAAAGTAAATTAGCTGCATAGATTTAGAAACTTCTATTTGCTTCTGAAGAATTTATAGGTTCTTGTTTTTTCAGAAGACATTATAGTTTTTATTCTTTCAGTTAAAATGGTTATTTAAAAGAAGTCTCTTTCAGTTTTAAGTATATGCTAATAAAATAAGTGTCTTTGCACCCAGAAAATACTGGAGTTGTGAGATGTGGCAATGTGGCAGTTCCAAATTAGAGAGGTAAACCTCTGTTTTTAGAGAAGGATTCTCTCCTTTAAGGGAATGTTTTTTCTTCTATGTAATATAAGTCAGGTTATGTTCTGGTTTTGTATGTATCTGCTAGATGAGCAACAAGTGGTGGTGGCGGTGGGGGGAAGAGGTCCTTCTATATGTTACCATTTGGCAGTTTTTTTTAAATTTTATTTTATCTTTTTATTTCTGTGGTCACTTGTGAAGATACAAAGATTCATGTGCAGTGTCAGAGGCACACCGTACTATTACACCATTAAGAGTGACGTCAAGTCACATATAGTGAGATGTGTGATAGCAAGTTGTTCAGACAGGCAGCCACAGTATGAATCTGTTTAGAGTGTAACAGAAAGATCTGTTTATGTTTCAGTCACTATTTTTAGGTGTTAGTTTTAATATTAGTTGTATCCATGTCAAGTCAAACTTAGTCCAAATAGAAGTGTCATTAAAAGGAAGGGGGTTTAAACCTGCCGACATCTTAAACCAGTAAAAGTTGATAAGCCTACATAAAGTGTGATCCTGATTTGCAGGATGTTCGTGAAAAAGGGAGACCAAGAAAAAATCAGCTAAGCTATGTAAAATGTAAACTGTTTGAAACCACAAGCGACTAGAAATGTGAAATATTAATGAAAAAAACAGAAGTGTTCTGAAAAAGTAATGAGGTGTTATATGACATTATTTGTTGTGGAAAATTTAAAGGCGGTATAAATGTAAATAGCAGATGCTAGCTTTGGATTTTCTTACCCTGTATGAGTAAATGGAGAGTATATATATGTGCCTGTGCATGTATTTGTGGGCACACAGGCATGTGCACGTATAGTATATCTCAGAGGCAGCAAAGAAATGCTACCGTTCTGCACCAAACCCATGCAAAGGACTGAGCCCTTCTAGAATATACACTCATTTTAAGAACTTTATAGTGTGTTGAGAATCACATGGGGAAAATGGCATAGAGCAAATGCCAGAGGAAATTCTCGCTCTGAGCAGTCTTTGTGCACGGAGCTGAGCAGCCTCCGTGGTGCAGGGAGGACACAAGCTCCCCTCCTCTCCACAGACCACAATTCAGCCATACGAGAGCCGGGGAAATGCTGCACGAGCGGATTAAGGCTGCTCTGCTAGCAGCACATCACCTGGCACGGGAGAGCCTTACGCGGGGCCTCCGGCTGCTGCGCTAACATGGAGGCCGAGGCGGCCTGCTGGGCCACGCGGCCCGGCGGCAGCAGGGGCAACGCGCGCGCTCTGCTTCCTGCACTCGCAGCGGGACGGACTTCAGGGCACGTCTCCTCCTTGTATTCGAACGGACTCTTCTCTTTAAGTGTACATATCCAATGTCTATCTACGGTACCACCAGCAGCTGCTGTTCGTTGGATGCAGGAATCTCTGTTTTGAGTTGCCAAATGGGCACACTGTTTAACTCGGGGAAGAGAATTTAGAGGTGTGATGTGGTTAGTATCTAAAAATATCTGTGTAGGGAGATAGGATAGGGCTCCAACAGACAAAAACACAGCGAGATAAGGGAGACAAGTTCACATTGGAAATACGGTACCAAAGGGGTAATTAACCATTGGAAACACTTAGAAAGGAATGTGGTAGATCACTTAGAGTAATTAAATCAAGATTAGATCTCTTTCTGAAATATCTCCTAGTAGCGTTACAAGTTCTTGTGCTTTGTAAAGAAATTAATGCGTGAGGTATTGTATATTATGGCCTGTGCCAGGCAGGAAGTCAGACCAGATTATCCTAATAGTTCCTTCAGGCTTTTTAAATCCATCTATCCCCAAACAAAGGCTCTTATGTGGTGTAGGCCAGCACAGAAATTCCAAAATCACAACTCTTGTTTTAAGGGTGACTTAGCAAGACCCTTTGAAAGCTTGGAAAGTCTTTGGGCAGGTCCTTGAAGAAACTCAGTGTGGCCAATTTTGCAAGTCCTGCGTGCTGCACTGAGTACACAAGAGCAATGAGCCCATTCTGGAGACACTAACAGAGTGTGGAGTACACTAATCTTTTAACTGTTATTGCTAGAGGGAATTGCATCCTAGTTTTACTGGCTAAAAGATAGTGGATCTTTTTGTAGAAAATACAGAAAAATGTTTGATCATAAAAGATTTATGTTCTGTTAAGAAGAAACATGGAACACTAATGACCACAAAAGCCCTGACTCCTTTCTGTTATCTTGGTATGTTCATTATCAATCTTAATATCAGAAATTAATCAGTCTGCAAAATCTTTCAAGCAGAAAAACTCATCAAATTGAGATCTGAATTAAGACATTCTATGGTATCTATATAATACAGCATCTATCAGAGATATTCAGAATGTAGCTCCACAATAATCATGGAAGGAGCAACTTCTAGGAGTCTATGTTAGCTATATGCATGCATAAAAAATATTAAGGAGAATTTTCATCCCTAATTTTGTCTTAAAAAAAAAAAAGGAAACTATGCTGTATATGCTGTAAAACCTTCTGAAACTAGAGGTATATAGGGAAATTCCAGGGGGAACTTTTTTTGTTCATGTTCCAGAATATTTCTATCATTCCTGACTTACTGATAGAGTCTAGGGATTCTGATTCTGCACTGAACTTGTCTGTGCTCTGTCTGCACTGCTCTGCCTTCCTGGAAGGTACATACATACCTTATTCTGTACATACATATGGATTATTAAATTAGACACAAATTAAACAAACATAGTAAATATATTTTCTGATGCTTTAGATGCCACTGTTTGGTAAAAGGTTGAATTTGACACCAGCATTTTAAATTAGAATCAAGAAAGCTAATAGACTAAGACCATAGAAAAATAAAAACATGGAAGAGAGATATCACTGTGAGGTGGCTGAGATAAAATGAGTCTGTGTCTGTCCTTTCATGGTCAGCAGAGCAAAAGAGAAAGGTTAGGGAGGACAAGAGACTGGGGAGGAAAAATGAATTAAGTGAATTAATGTTGGTAGATTTGGGGCGTGGTGAAGTAGAAAGAAGAGTTTTGTTAGGAATCAAATTTGTCAATCTGCTGTACAATAACACTTGCTTGTATCATTTTTTTTATTATGAAGTTTCTTACCCTCAATCTCTCTTGAAAATACATGTTATATGCCTGGGATTTTCACAAATCCTTGACAGTCACAGTAGTAGCTGTACTTCAGGTTGTCTTTATGTCACATGTTTTTGCTGCCACGGCATCACTCGTAATGTATACTTGAGCTCTGAAAGGAGTGCTTTTCTTCATGCCATGGCAGAGAATTGCTGTCTCCAGTAGCAAATGTGTCTGAGGCATCAAATTGCCACTGTTTTCTTCTGTGGGCAAACTCGTGTCTAAGTGATTTAATGCAAAGGAAAATAGACTTCCAAACCACAGAAAAAACTCCTCTACTGTCAGTGGTACATGAGACTGCAAAAGTAGTTTGGGGCTTCACGGAGAGCTATGGGGGTACCTTTTTCCATGCAAAACGTGCTGTAAAGGGGCAGCAAGAAGGATATATCCTGTGGTCTGGGCAGCGCTTTTGAGTTGTTTCCAATGTATGCAATGTCCAGTATCTATACTGAAGAATGGTGCTGACATCAAAAGCTTAGTTTGACTGTGTTTATCAGCTATTGAGTCTTCTTTCCTGTACTTTGTTTACTTAATAACCTCTATACAGGAATCTGCAATTTTGTGTGGGTAGCTTACTGTTCTCCTGCAAGGAATAAGTATGCCTTGCTTTCGATTTGGACGCTTAGATGAGTAGAGTTCACGGTGAAGAAAGACTCTGATGCTTACAGTGTGCTTGAAACGTCTGCTCAAGTAAGAGTTAAGCATGCTGTGCTCGCTGTTACATAATGCTGCAAAAAGTGTTGATTCAGGGAAATTGTAATGCGGCGAGAGAACCAGATCATCTGGAATGTTCTCCCTTGCTTAATGGAAACATGGCGCTTTGGTACAGTTAAAAAATAGCAGATTGTGTATATATGCTTGTTGACCGAGTCCCACTTGAACGTCATGATGATATTAAAATCCCACAGCATCAAGGTCCTGATGTTTGTTACAGGTCAGGCTCCGAGGAGATGGGCACAGCTCTGGGAGCAGCAGACTGGTACATGCTGCTGCTACCAGGAGGGATCTGCATCCAAACAGTGTTTATTTTGAGCAGTCTTTAGAATCTTCTGAAAAACTGCTGAGTGAGGCAGACGGGTGAATTCCTGTGAGCAGGAGAGACAGCCACCCGTTTGAGCACATCTGCCCTGGCCTGCTGCGTGAGCTGGGCTGCTGCGTGGAGCGGGCACCTAAAACCAGCCCTGGTGAGGAGAGGCGGGTGGGAGGCGCTGCCCTGTGCCCTGAGTTCTGGTCATCCGGAGGCATCATCGCAGTGATAGATGGATGGATGTGATCGCCCCCTTTTTCTGCTTTTGCCATTTTGCAGGGCAGCCCCTGTATTGCAGCCCCAAGGGATCCTGATTCTGCTTGCTGCAGAGTTTTGGAGATGACTGCTTCCAGCCATGAGCACTAGCTTAAACCGTCTCCCCAAAAATGTGGTATCGGAGAAGTATATGAGAATGTGCTACATGCTATGAAATGTCTATTCTGGTACACACTTAAGTACAGACACACAGCTAAGGAAGCAAAGCAGCAGTGGGGAAAGTCAAGGTTCACCAGGGATCACTAGTGCCGTTCCCTGCAACCAACACGCGCCCTTTCTCTGCCTTTTCTAAGGCTTCGAGGCTCCAGAGAAGGCCTGTCTAGGAGCTGCCGTGGATCTAAACGGTGCCGGCTAGATTTGCTTTCAGGTCATTCTCATTCAGCAGCGTCCCCAGAGCAAGCTTTGGTGCTGTTGTTTCAGTTTCCTCAGCCGTGGCTTGCATCCAGCGCTCCTTCTTTAACTGCATCCTATATGCGCTTGTCCTTGGAGCCACGCAGCCTCCCCCGCTCCAAGTTTAGGATCGCGCTTGTTTGCGCTCTGGTGTGGGAGGCTCGGTGTGAATTATTTAATTCTGTGAATTGAGGCAAACAGCAAAAACGTACGCCGAGGCACAGAATGTTCTCTAATCACTTATTTGACAAGTGCTGTTTAATTATTTAGCGTATCTTGTAAAAGTAATGAAGTCCCAGTAACATGAGACTTAACACACGGCTATTAAATTTTCCCTGCAAGGTGGGAACAGACTGCAGTATTTCTGTGTGCAAACTGAGAGTGTGTAAACTAATGAAATTCGGCTAAGGATACGTAGAAGGGGCTGGAACCTTTTACTGCTTCTTAATAGTTTCACTAGTAGGTAGTAAAAGCAAAAGCATCCCACAATTAGACAAGATTCTGCCTGTGTTGGCAAACCAGAAGATACCGTCTGATGCTCTGCCAAAATCAAAACAAAATTTTCCTGGCCCAGCTGTATTTTTATTGAATGTTTAACTTAATAAGAGGAAAAGCTGTAAGTTACAGCCTTGCTGAAGAGGTATCATTCAAAATAATTTTCTGTAGCATGATAGATTTCATGTTTCTACAAAATAAATATTTAATCAGCATTAATATTTTTAGTTCCCTTAGGCAGCAAAAGATTTTGAAGTTCTAACTCTTTTTTTGAGTAGGTGCTGAAGAAGTATCATGCAGTCAAGCAGGAAGTTCAAAGTAGAAGGCTGGTGTATCTCAGATATTTAAAAAGGAGCTTTGGGTACATAGCCAGCCAGGGTCGATGGCTGTGTTTGGTTACTGACAGACAGAGAGTGCCTTGCTAAGGTAAAAAGAAAAAGGATATCTTCCCAAAAGATCACTGTAAACCACCCTGCAAGCCAGAATGCCTTTTTGATTGATTTAGATTGCAGATTGCATTATAAATGAGATGGCTTAAAATGTATATATGTCTCTTGTTGGGGGAAAAAGAAAAAGAAAAAAAAGGAATACGTAGCTTCAAATGCTTTTCATTTGCAAAGCTGCATCATGATGTCAATTCAGTGTGTGAGGTGGAAGTTCCAGTGACCTTTGGTAGTCACACTTATGGATTAGTTTCTAATTCCTCAGTCTTATGATATCCAGGGTTCTCTATTTAGAGGTTTCGCTTGCATATTACATAAGGGTGCTGTGCAGAGGGAGGGTTTCTAATCCGAGCTGTTCTGCAGGGAGCGGCAGCAGAATTTGGCCCCATGAAGGCACAAGCTCTGGGAGAGCTGTGCAGGGTGCTGTTGAATTTGGGGTACATTCTGGTGGGTCACAGGCTGCTTTCTGCAAAAACTTCAACTTCTGTGATCTTCGTCAGAGAGAACAGTACAAGGACTTACATCTGGTTTTATTCCTCTTGTGCTTTCACTTGGGATGAGTACTTTTACTTGAGATGATGTTGTTTTCCGTCTGCTCTATTTTTCCTCTAAATGTGCTCCTGAACCACAAATTGAGGGGATCTTATGCTGTATTCCCTTCCTGCTCATCTGCAGAATGATAAAACGTAGTATATTCAAGAATTAATAAGAGCTCTTCCCATGTAACACGATGGGTGGGTCTGTATTTGCAGTGAATCAGTCTTGAGACAGTCATTGTGTTTGCATTTAGGAAAACATGTAAGGCACATCTGCTCATTAACACACTCTCTTGATCTCTTGGAAACTCAGTCCCTTCCTTCTTGCCATTAGTGGCTTCCACTCCCTCATAGCAAATTAATTTAAAACTAATCTTACCTCTTTTGATTTAATAATCACAGGAAAAAAAAAAGAATAAGGGTGAAATAATAAAATCACCAGGGCAAAGTAGAGCATTTTAAACTTAGTCTTTAAGTGTCTGTGTGCATCAGAGAAAGGCAGCATGGCTTTATGAAAGTCACCGAGAAACCAAAGAAAATGTTTGCCACATTTGACTGTCGCCACAGGCAGAGGTACTGATTGGTTTTGCTTATTATTAGAAAATTAGAGTAAAGCATATCTTAGTCCTTTTAGTTTATCATATGTTTAGTACTGGGAGAGAGTCCTGCTGAGCAGTTTTGACAAGTTTTGATATGCCTAATTTCCTTTATACTAACCAACTGTATATATCATGAGCCTAATACAGAGACCTTTATTTCTGACCCGTATTTCTATCCAGTTGCTGAGTGGATTTGTAAACTGTAAGGATATACAGCATTTTTAAAAAAATCAGTGTAGACTTATCAATGTAGAGCCACTTATGTGAAAATACTGCAATGGGACTAACCCATGAAGATTTCCTACAGGTGACCACAATGCAGATGTGCATTAGTCCTTACTTTTTTGGGATTCAGGAGGTTGTATTTTTCTGGCAAAAAATTATGGCTGAAAATCAATTGAAGTTACTGGGATTTTTGGGAAGAGCTTCAGCTCAGCTGGCAGCAACAGATACTTATGGCTGCTACATCAGCTGTGATAGAGGTAGGGAGTGCTGCCTTCCCAGGGCAGCTAGTCCTGGAACCTGCTGGCGCTGGGAAGCGGCAGGCTGGCCTTGATGCCGCAGCAGAATTGATATCCTGTGTCTTCAGATGCTGTTTGAAGGTAAACCTTTCCTGTATGTAAAGATACAGAGGCCAAATGAGATACTGTGAAATGCATTAACATGCATAGTTCGGTTTAAATTTTATTATTCACTGCTTCCTTGAAATGTAATCTCTTTGTTCTTGTGTAATCCTGACAACTGCTTCTGATTGGCATTGTAGCAGACTCATTTTATCAAAGTATTTTAGATCCTCTTAACTTCTTCTGCTTTCCTTATAATGTCAGTATAATTTGTTTAAGCTAAATCTTAAATTAGGTGGAAATTGAACAAACAGAAGCTATTTGAAGCTTGAGAATGATTCTACAGTCATATTTATGTAATCAGATAGAGCTGCACAGCTGACCAGAAATCAGTCCTTAGCAGCTATTCAGAATCCCAGCTTTTCTTTCAGTTAACCGCTTTTTAAGCTTCCCTCTAGTCTTATGCATCATTTTATGAGATTTAACTGAAATCCTGAGAAGAGAGAGGGAAGGGAGCTACGGACATGGCTTAATCTGTTCAAGGACAGATGAAGAGTGCCGTTTTACACTGGGGAATGGAGGAAGCAGCTCTTGTAATAAGTGGCCAACGTACATCAGATAGGGCTACTTGGGATGGCACATTGGCATGTAGGAAATACTCTATTCCCTGGAAAAGAATAGATGTTAAGAAAGATGAGATTTGAAGTGTCCTCCTCAAGGACAGCAAGTGGCAAAATTTTCCATAGACACTGTCCCTATTATTTTGGAAGTGAAGACTATATAACATAAATATAAATAGAAAATATAAACCCAAAAACTGTACTGCTAGAAGTATGCCCTACCTGAGCAAAAGCATCTTATACCTCTATTTTATTACTTGCTTGAGACAAATCCGTGTGTCTGATTCAGACGTGGGATAAAATTATAGGATTTTTTTTCCTTCTCTCTCTCTCTGTCTTTCTTTTTTTTCTTTTTTTCCTTCTCCTTTCCTCTAAATGTTATTATACTGCAGTTTGGCTCTGTCCACATATGCTGGAGCAAGCTGTGTTGCAACTTGCTTTAGCCGCCACTGAATTTAACAGCTTTTGGCTTTGTAGCTAATGCCTTAGGAGAGCTCTTGCTCATCTGTTCCCTGAGCCAAAGGAAAACTCCTTCAGTTGCTTTCCCAGTGTTTTCTCTGGCTAGAACACAGAGTCACCAATTGCTAGGTGAAGATATATTATCTTTAATTATCTTTTTTTTTCCTCCTGTTTTGTCCACTTAAAGTGTTTTGAGACATCCACTTCGACTAGAATAGTGAAGAGCCTTTCCAAAGTAGTCAAGTTTCCAAAGTCTGGTCTTTAATCCCCACAGTTAAGTTCTTCTAGTGGTGGGGAAAAATGCTTTTTCTTGATGTAAATGTGCGGCAGCTGGCTGCATGCTGAGATACTCAGTCACAGTTCCCTATTAAATATAAAATATTATTTCTTTACAAAAGGATCTATCTTTGGAATGCTTTTCAGAAACTTGTTCAGGTCCTTATACCTTCACTATTAGCAGGTTAAGAAATCAGATTCTACTGTCATTTAATCTGTTAAAATTAATCTGCTAAAAATAAGTCTATCAGCAATTTCTTAAATAGGCTGTCAATAAACATTGGGATTATATTTTGCAAGTACAAATCACTTGCAAGTATTTGCATATTTGTTAAATTTCAACTTCCACTTCAGGTTAGGTGAGACATAAACAATTATGCAGCACCTCTGGTAAGGAATTAGTCAAAAAAGGAAGTCAAAGCAACACTGGGCAAATCAGAGGGGAATTTCTGACATTTTAGAAGGAACAGTGAAGGCTTACACTTCATCTCCATTAATTTCATTTAAAGCATGGAATTAAGATATAGGCTTTTACTCTAAGATATCCTTTTTTTTCTCTACTATCTTTTAAAAAATGTTTATGATAGCACTGCTCAGGGTCAGGGACTGTGCTTTGTTCTACTTTGGGATAGGAATGACTGATTCTAATTCAAACTCAGATAAAAGAGCCCTCTTTTTTTGCAATGGTCTGTGGATCCATGAGCAACAAGAGGTCACACAGAAATGTGATCTGCTAGAAAGGTGTTAATAGATTTTTCTCTAACTGGCTCACTGTTGAATCTCAGGGACATTTCCTGGCAAGACATGTCTAGCAGCTTCAGATTTCATGGTGGTTTTATGATGATTTGAAGAACAAAACTTTCAAACTAATTTTCACTTATTTTCGAAAGCAGTTTTAGACAGAGGTCTGCCAATGTCAGTAGCCAGAACGCAGCAACACACTGAGTTTATAGAAGGCTGCCTCGGTTGTATGTTTCATCTGATGCTTTTTTGAGAAATCACTATGAAAATTAGGAGAGAAAGTTTATTAATTATAAATGGTAGAGTGTGAATCATTGTTCTGAAATCTTAACAATGGTGAAAGAAATTTCATGGTATTCATGAGCTTTAGATCTGCAGGGACAATTATATTACCCAGCCCCTAAGCTGTTAATTCATGTTTTTGAAAATCTCTCCTATTATTAACATTTAATTTGATGCCTAAATCCTTATTTATGTGGAAAAATATAGCCTCAATATATTCTTTCTGGTTGTGTCTGTGTGATTTTATAGAAGCTTTGCTGAATTCTAAATTTTGGACATAAACAGAATATTGTGAGCACTGTGCTTTCCTGCATTTCCTTGTGTCTTTGTTTCTTAATATATGCCTTACATTGACAAAGCAATTGATATAGTGTACATATTTTTAAAAACTGCTATTTTTATGTATATAAAAAGGTTCAGATGATATTATGCCCCTTGTTTTCTTGCACATCTACTTGTCCTTTGATCACTCCTTTTTATTTATCCTACAAAATCTCTATTTCCTTTTTCGTCCTACAAAATTATTTTAAGGGAGGAGAAAAAAACAAAGTGCAGTTTAGATTGTATGGTCCTGTTCCTTAATCTGGTGTTAGTCCTTGCTTGATGGGAATAATGTTAGTGCTTTGATCTGCAACATATCTTTGTTAAGTTATTAAACTCCACTTTCTAGTCATGCATTTCTGCAACCATTTGCAATTTTGCAGAAATCTCCCATAATGTGTTTTGTATGTGAGGTTTATGTAAATATATTTTTCTATTTCACATGCATCACAAGTTATATCATAGTACCCAGCCTTCTACCAGAAAATGAAAGGCTACATATGCTGGGCTTGGTTGATCTCTGTCATGAAATTCATACTAATACTTCTTTTTTTCTTCTTCTATTTATTTACTTATAAGTTCATTTTCCTGCAAATTGTAGTAAAACTTCATGTAAAACTATTCCTGTTCTTTACAGTAACTGTATTCATTTCCTTTCAGTATTTTTTACATGATTTTGCTTGTAAATTGCAAGATTTACATTGTATTAATTGTATTAAGATGAATTAATTATATTAAGATTAATATTATAATTTTATTAAGATTTACAAATTGTAAATTGCAATTGTTTGCAGTTTTCAGTGGACAAAACTTTTTGTAGCAAAAAGATATGAAGGGAAGTTTCTTGCATTTGATCCCAGCTGAAATCTAGGTGAGCTTAGTTTAGGGCAAGTGGATAACTGCCTCTCAGACGTGCCCCAAAATATAAAAACTTGGTAACTGAAGGAAGCTGGTGACTGAATGGAGGCAGCACTTAGAGAAAATTAGGAGTGTGGATGGATTTCATCTGGGCTGTTTCTTTTTTTTCTTCCCCCCTTAACAGGGTGTGCAGTGATGCAGCACTGAATGAAGGATAGTAGAGAAGACACCATGGCAGGAACAGAAGGGGATTTACTTACATCAATGTTACCTGATAGGATCTATTTTTATATAGAAAAGTCACCAGACAAAACTCAGGAGAGAGAATATCCAAGTCCTGCAGAGGCAGCCAGAGGCAGCCAAGTGAAGATGTGATGGAAGAGAAATAGCAGTCTAGGTGGCCAGACTGCACAGCTGGACAAATATATAAATACCAGCTGGAAGGGAGGGGTCTTGGAGCAGGCTGACCACAGATATATGTGGCTAATGCGACAGATGCTAATTGGCGAGGGAGAAATGAAGGGAAAGAAAAGTTAGTTACAAAGGAGAACTTGGAGGAAGAAAAGATTGAAAGATGACAGTGAGGAAGAAAAGGGCACCAGCACAAAGGAAGGTGAGATGGAGGTAGCTGCAGGCTTCGGTCTGAAGAGGAATGAGAAAGATACTAACAAACTGCGGGGAGAGAATAGTTAGAAGATAGTTGGGCTGCAGCAGGGGAAAAAAGAAATAAGATCTGAGATGCCTATGAATTCCTCCTGGAGGAGGCAGGAGTGGGTGCCTGAAGCCTCCCTCCCTTAGGAAAGACAGCTATGTTAGCAGAGCTTAGCTGGAGGAAAGAATGATGGTTTGTTTTCCAGGAGCAAAGAAACCCCATACATGCGTAAGGCTGGAAAAGATCCTGCAGAAGAAACATGAGACAAAGATCTCAGAATCCCTGCTGGAACAAAATGAAGATTAATATGTCAAGCTAGAAAACATCTCTCAAAAAAGGCTGAGTCTGTTGTGGTATCAGTGGAATTGTTTTGTTCCCTGAGAAGGAAGGTGAAAGAGTAACAAGCTAATGAAGATCAGGAAATAGCTATGAAGAACTTAGGGTCATTCAGAGATGAAGAGGCCTTCACACAAGGGCTGTGTCTGTGTAAATGGTGCTAGAAAGCCTTCCCAGGGAAATCAATAGTCTCTACTGTTAACTGTCCCTGACACAGCATTTATCTACCAGAATTCACCTGCCTATTTTGGGTTAAAGTTTGAGTTACCCTGAGACTTCTCCTAATGAACAACTTGGAATCAGCCACCCTGTTTTGAGAAGTTAGGAGGGTTTAAGAGGACAACACTTTTCTGTGCCAGCTCGTCTCGGTGGTGCTGTTCATGTTTATTTTGCTAGCAAAAATATAGCTGCAATGGGCTCCCTTCAGGATAAGTGATTCCCTGGAATCTTTGGATACTGCCTGTTGTGGGTGCAAGCTGTGACAGCCAGTAAAATCATATTTATGATTTTATATTTATGAAATAAGATTTCCTCTTAAAGGAGTTACTAGGCTGAGTTATGGAGAGGCTATTACAGGTTTAGTTTTGATTGTGTCTGTTTAAATTTAATACAAACATAAGGGAAAAAGAAGGTCCATAAATAAGCCTCCTCCTTATCAAAGAGCAGGCCGTGGAATGAAGAAAACAAGCTAATAAGGTTGGTAGGTAGCAAGGTTGGCTAGGCTGAAAAGCCTAGAGGATAGTTTTAAGATCATCAGAAATTTGTATCAAAAACAAGGGAAAGCTGCAGACCTAATTGGTAAGTAGCCATCAGTGTAATGGGATCCCTTAAAAGATAAATATGTATTGAGAATTGAATAGGATAAGGTGAAGATATTGGGACTGTGGAAATCCTGCAGTCCCAGAAAAATATACAAAATGATAATTCATGAATTGAGCTGGATGTAATTCTGGGCACTGAAGTCAAGAAAGAGTCATACTTAGCAGGGAGAGAAAAGAATTTCAGAGAGCCTGTATCTTAGCTGAATAGACTGCAGAGCTTGGCTTGTTTAGCCCAGCATGCTAAAAAATGAGCGATAAGATAGCTGTTGATAAATACATCAGGGAGGGGAGTGCTAGAGAGGAAAGCTGCCTAATTAAGCTAAACTGTGTTGACACATGAACAAAGCTAAGAATAACAAATTTCTGTTTTAGCAGAAAGCAGTCAATTGACTCTGAAATTCAGTTAAATTAGCTGGATTATTAGGGAAACAGCATACATCTCAGTTGGCATTTCCTAAGTGGGTTCATAAATGTGGTCTGTTCATATCCAGAAGCAGAGACTGTGTTCTCCAAAGAGCTCCAGGGGGAGGAACTGCACTTTCTTTTCAAATGTCTCCATTTCTAAAGAGACAAATGCAACATCTTCAGACTAGAACATACAGTTTATTTCACTGGTTCTCTTCTAGTGTATAATTAATCTTTCAGCAATCATACCACTCATGTAGATCCTTTCTGCCTCAACTTGGTCTTCTAGATTTGCTCCATAATGAGTTGATGTTGACTAGGTTCCCAATGGCCTTGCTGTCACGGGTGCTCTACAGATGTCCTGAATGACATCAGGTGTTGAGCTCTTGGAGAAAACAAGCGCACACCAGGCAGTGAGCTCTTCTAAAGGGTACATCTCCAGGCACAGTAAGCTGCACCGGTGCTGCATAAGTTTCTTCAGTGCAATGTGTAACTGGAGCAGAATTTCATGAAGAACATTTGAAGTATGGATCAGTGTAAGGCTGTGAAATGCTTTGCTTATGTCTGGCTGAACTTGAATGTGAGGTGATGATAATAATAACCCCAAATTCTGGCAGACATAAATTCTAATATATTTTTGTTTTTGTTGGCCTTTGCATATTTCTGTAAATACTGTGCAGTTGAATGAATACTAGACTGATGAATGTGGAACCCTGCCTGTCAGGGTTTTAAAGGGAAAGCTTTAATATAAAAATAACTTTAGAATTATAAATAACCAAATCTCCATACTGTATTTATCACTGACTACTTTCTTTTTCCTTCCATTGCTTCTCCCAATTTATTTTTAGGGATGCTTTCTTAAAATAGTTCTCTGCTTTCCTGTTGGCGATTAGATGGCTACTTTGGAATCCAAGTAATTTTTAAGCCTCATGGGGTTCAAAAAAGTGTTCCTTACTTGAGTAACATGAGTTTGAAGTCTGGTCTGTCCAGGCCTTCTTTAGTCAAGCTAATCATCAACATAAAATGAAACGCTTCCAAACCCAGCTTTGTTCAGTTGGTTTCACATCCATATTCCTGGATGGGTTTCAGAATTGAACTGGTTATGTCTGATTACTCAGTACCTCTCTTTTTCCTTTTTTTTTTTTTTTAATGAGGATGATATCTCACAGTCTTCCAATAAGACTGTAGTTCATTTTAGCTAAATCCCTGGAATTAATATTCTGTGCAGATTTGTTGGCAGCCACAGTGTTTTTGTTAATTGCCCAGTTTCTAGATTATGCATGTGTTTACATCAAGTCACAAAGAAATCTCAGAAGTAATTGGAACAGGTTAAAATTGTGATGGCCCATGGGCCCATTGTGGGGCCCATGGGCCCCAGTTTGACTTCATTGTTACAAGTGCAGTCTACTGGCCATTTATATATTACATCTTTTTCCTTTTTCACTGTATATGTGAATAAATATGTAATTTTAAAGTAGACCCAACTCTAATTAATTGTTCACAGAGAAATTAAGGTATTGCTTATGTGTGTGTGCACGCTTTTTTTTTTTTCCTTTGGATTCAGGAAAGGTAAATAAGTCTCAGGAAGAACAAGGCAGTTATCCCTGTGCTGCTGGAATCTTTGCTGTGCTTCCAGCAAGGCTGTTTCATTCTGAAACTACTCAGCCCTACTTGTTTGTCAAGCCTTTAAGGATGGGAATGTGGCTGGTGTACAGGATAACATGTTTAAGAAAGGGAGAAGGACCTTCCCCGCTTTCCCTAAGCAAAGGAAAATGAGAAAGAAAGAAGGAAAATGGGATGCAAGGCAGGAGAAAGATTGGAAGGCTGCCAGTGATTCGGTGCTGTGTTTATAGCCTTAAACCACCAGCTGCCTATCCCAGTGTGTTCAGAAGTACTGGGATTTGGCATACTCTGCAAACAGCAGCCTGGTTGGTGTGTGTGCTGGTGAACCTCCTGAAGAAACAGGCAT
Organism: Rhynchotus rufescens; assembly: GCA_032273925.1. Taxonomy (NCBI): domain Eukaryota; kingdom Metazoa; phylum Chordata; class Aves; order Tinamiformes; family Tinamidae; genus Rhynchotus; species Rhynchotus rufescens. Next base: position 7,232 of record JAVCKT010018877.1, on the reverse strand, counting down.
GAAATCATAGAATCATTATGGTTGGAAGAAACCTTCAAGATAATTGAGTATTCATTGAGCAACCATAAAACCCTTACCACCATGCCTGCTAAAACAATCATCCCACCAGTCTTAGCACAAACTCTCATAGGAATATATCTGTCTGAGGAGTTTCCACCACATTTCTGGCTGAAAACAGCTAGGCAAGATGAGAAGAGGGCTAAAGTGCATCAGGAGCATCTATTGAGCCCCATGGCTCTGAGGGACTGTGACTGGGCAGCACAGAGATGCAGTTACTAAGGCAAACAAGGCCACAGTTGGTATCTATCACTCTACACTTCGGTTTCAGCCATTCCTTAGATGCTGCCATGGGAAGGAGGAGGAAGGAAGCAAGGTGAGGAGTCTTGCTGTCACGTAAGAGAGCTGAGAACCAAGTGGGCTTCTCTGCGCTCGTTCAGCAGCAACAGGCCCCCTGTCACTTTGGTAGCAGCAGCGATTCCCTCTCGTAGCAAGACAGATAAGTGACCTCTCATGTCACCTCATCCCCAGCAGCCAAGAAGCGTCTGTAGAGATGAAAGAGCTGAGCCCGCTGCTCACCTCGGTCACACTAAGCCAAGCAAAGGCTTCTAGATGGCATTGGTAGCACAGCAGGAGCAGAGGATCTGGGGACTAAAAGCCCTTACAAGGCGAGCTGACATCGCTGTTCCTGACAAGTGTTGTCCCCTCCTCATCCTTGGCTACTGCAGTCGCCCTGGCGAGGCTTCTTGTCCCGTGAACGTCCTGCAGCCGCAGAGAGGCAGGGGAAGGAGCAGGAGCGTGTTCAGGAGCAGGAGCGTGTTCAGGAGCAGGAGCGTGTTCAGGAGCAGGAGCGTGTGAAAGGTGCCGGCTGCGCTGCCATCAGTCACTTAGGAAATGCCTGAAACAGCCAGCTGCTGCCCGTGTTCCGAAGCTGTTTTCCTTCCCTTGTCAGGGGAGATTGTTTTTCCTGCCAGGTCCTCATAAAGATCCCCTGATTTTGCATCTGAGCACATGCGGCCTAGCAATGGCAGGTGAAATGGTCTGTGCTTATGTGGCTCCTAAACGTTGGGGGATCTTTGAATTATTTAATCATTGATCTTTATGCTTTAAGGCATGCCGGCATCTGTGAGGTTTTTGTTGGTTTTAAATGCAATTTGTGTAGTTTTATTTTTATACAATGCCTTGGGATGATTACTGTAGAAGGCTCTTAAAATAGGTATAACTTAATGTGCTGTTCAGCCTTCTCATTAATCTGCTTGTCTTCACTCTTACCCAGAGGTAAAATACAAAGCCTACAGAGTGAGGAGTCTGAAATAAAATGATAGAGAATGGGGCTCTGAAATAAAGACATTTAGCACAGAGGACTCAGACTAGCGGTTGAGGAAACAGAACAGGATGTTCAGAAAGTCCAAGCCCTTTGGCATGAATCTAGGAGCTTGGAACGTAAGCAAGGCTACAGTGAATTTGTGAAACAATGTTTGTCTTCCTAAACTAAATGCTGGAAAACATCCATTTCTCAGTACTCGTTTGCCAGGGCGCTGATATCTGTTGTGGTGCTCTTCTTTTGGGGTCTTTATTTTCAGAAAAATATTTAATTCTTATTTGGAAGTTATTTGTGCTTCCCATTTTCTTGTGGTGCTAGTAAGTGATCTTGTGACTTTTGGACTAAAATTTGCAGTCTAGTGTTTGTTCTTGCTGTGCCACACTTTTGTGGTGTTTTTATTTTGACTGCTGCAGTGGGTTTATATGACTCCAATTTGATTTTGCTCCGCCAAGGCTATATGCACCTGGGTTAATTAATTAACCTAGGAATTAATCAGTGCCAGGACTTGTATTTGAGCACTATCTTATGACTATCCATATTGTTTAATTTCCAGCACGCTCTGTGGCATGGTTTTGGCCCGTACCAAGTAGCACACTCCCAGATGACACCTATGGCTTGATTCAGGAGATGGCGTGGGCGAGGGACTGTCCCCAACAGGCATTACTGAAAAGGTAACCGTGTTTTGAAGGGAAAAGAATTCAGTCTTATGGATGTGAGTTGGGTTGTGCCGTTTTCCCCTGGATCCAGGTGCGGTTCTTAGACTTGACCTGTCTCACTGAGCCTTAACACCCGAGATGCTGAAATAGAAGCTTTTGTTTCTTAACTACATTCCTAGAACTGTTATAAGCAACAGCATAAAGACACCTTTCCTTCCCATGGGCCATCTGCTCCACAGATTGCTTACACCACTTAATTGGGCTATAATCTTTTCTGTTTTGATAAAAGTCATGCCAGGTACAATTCAAGTTCTGTGTCATGCTAGGAACAGAGGAAAAACAAACCCTGTGTGATTGAGCTTTCTAGAGGTCCAACATGATGTGACTAATTTTCAAGCAGAGACACCACAGTAGCCCAGAAACCCTGTGTTCTCACAGACCCGCAACAAGTTAGATGAGTAATTCATCTTCTGGTACATATATATTTACTTATCACACAGGGTCACACAGTAATTGCACACACATATCATACATTTGCTTGCACATACTTCCTCCCCTCCCCCCTTAACTTTATAGCTGTAGTTTATTTTTCTGGCTTAGTTTGGAGGAGTTCATGTCAAAACAACGGATGTTTGCTTGCCTCTGAGATTAGCCTTTTATAAGACTCTGTTGGAAAGCATCGTTGAATTTTGGAGCCCTGCTGAGGCTTGGGCTCAGTAAGGTCTTGTGAAAAAATGGTTGTACATGATATACCTGTTTGTAGCATGTAATACTCTTCATAATCCCTTGTTGCCCTCTTTTTGACTTTGTTTTCTGTTGCTTGAGTTTTTGGTTGCAAGTGGAGAAGTTACTGAAACTAGAGCCTCTTGCAGTCAGTCGCTATTAATATTATGTGGTTCATTTATCACCAGCAGCTATGGGCTGTGCAGATTTGGTTTTGCCTTGAAACAGCAGGACTGGCTGCACAGTGAGCATCAAGATTCAAGCTTCTGATTTTTTTTTTTTGATGCCTCTGAAGCAGTAATGCAGGAAACCACTGCTGAGTCATTGGACTAACCAATAGAGCTGTTTTTATCATGACAGTTTGCGAACAGTGCTGTTATTGTGGGGTTTAGAAAGGGTGAGCAAAAGGGATTTTGTTTTGTCAGTGTAAAATGCAAGGTTTTAGAAAGAGGGTTTGGTGAGTTTTCTTCTGAGGCTTCTTATGAATGCAGGCAGGCAGAAATTGTTAAGAAAAAGAAAAGCCCTTAGAGAGACGGGCTCTATATTGGCAGAAGCAGGTATATGTAAACTCAGTTCACACTGGGGAAGGCCAGTGTAGAGACTGTGCTCGGTATTAGTTGAAGAGCCTGAAAGCACAGTCTGGAAGGGGTTGTGCTGACTACAAGTTTCTTTAGGCTTTGGTGGAGCCAGCTGCACCAAAGCGGGCAGTTCTGGCTCGGGTGAAGGGGCGAGATTGGGCAGCCCCAGTGCAAGTGCTGCCCCGCGGGCTCTTCCGAGGCTTTGGCTGGGAGCCCTGAAATGCGTCTCCCTGGGGAGGAGGACTATGTTGCAAACAAACCTTGCCCTTCCCTGACGGTGAATTCTTTTGATAGTAGCCTGGCACCAGCATACCTGCAATTATCCATCATAAAACTGCAATGATTGCTCCCTCTTTGAGATGGCAATAGGGTTTGCATCGTTTTCATTGATCCATATCTCACATATTCCCTTTTGAAAGTTCTCATTGCAGCAGCCACTCATTAGTGGTGGCACTGTGCTAGGCTGAAAGCCAGGTAAAAACATATTTCTCACTCCTCTGTGGCCTAAACCAAACACTAACAGCTCCCGTTGACTTCAGTGGCTGTTGATTTGGATCAGACCACGCAGATGTAGGAGTTAGGAGCTACTTCTCCAGTGCCCTATTTTTACTAGTGTAGCTTTCATAAAGGGCAGAAGTAAAAGCACTGAAAGGTGCTTTGCAGCTCAGCACAAAAGATTGCCTTTAAAAGAGGATATGTGTTTCACAGATGAACAGTTTAACTATAATAAAACAAGCTTTTGAAAATACTTTGGAGCATTTTCTCGTTTCTCGCGAAATGATGTTTCTTGGTAGCCTGATCAATTCAGGGTGTAGAAGATGCCTTTGCTTAATGTCAGGGAGAAGAGTCTGATCATCTGATGATGGAAAGCATTTTGCTGTAATTTGGGAGTTAGAAAATTAAAATCACTTTAAATGTGTCATCCCTTTATAGTTTGTTAATTAATCCCTTCAGAGAATTAATTGAATTTTACCTTTCTTGCTCATTTTATTTACTTTATATAGGGAGGGGAATATGTTGGGATCACTGAGGAAATAAAAACTCGCAATAAGAGTCAGTCCTTTCTGCAGTCAAAATTTGGATTGGGCTGCAACAAATGCAGATAGACCAGAGATAGCTTGCAGGAACTGTAATGAAACTGAGATTGTTGGTGAAGGAAATACCAAGGCCAACGGGTAGCCCATACTGGAGCTCATACTGCTGTATCACTTGCTGCTTTTAGTACCTGCATCAACAAGTTTAAAACCAGTGCTGCTATGCATACCTGCCTCCTTTGGGAATGCAGTAGAAAAAACACTGGAGAAATCCTGAACTTAGAGAAAGCAATGGGAATTTTGTGCTGTTCTTGCTGCAGTTCCCTGCAGGACAAGGAGCTGCCTTGTCTCAATTTCATCAGTGCTGTTCAGACATCACTTGCTCAGTCCGCTATTCTACTTGCTTCCCGTTTTTTGCCAAGGGCCAGAAATCACAGACGTAGAAATCTTAGACACTGGGAATTCTTTTTTCAGTGTTCATGACAAAAGTGCAGTTGGCTTCAGAGATCAGAGGCCTCTTAAAATATGATAAAACTCTTAAATATATCCCTTTTTGTAAAGCCAGTTGTTTATTCACAAGACACCAAGTGTGTGTACCCTCATGTGGAGAAGCCATTCCTCCTCTGCAGTGAGATTGTGCTGCTCTTCAAGGATGATGGGGTAGTTTGAGCCACTTCAGCTCAAAGAAAAATCTACGTTTATCTTCAGCTGCTGAGGTCAGTCTTGTGTTCTGTAGCTTGTCCCCTTAGAAGCATTGTAGCCATCAGTAGAAAAACAACTGAAATAAAATGTCAGGTTTGTTTTTTTTCTGCTTAGGTACTACAGCTCTATAACAAAAGAGGGCATAGTTATTTTTATGCAAACAAATAATTTGCAACAGCTGGAAGGGAAGGGAACAGCTATGAGCTGCAAATGAAATTTTCAATATAATTCTGTGTTTGCTGCTGGAGAATCGTGCCCCGCATCCCAGCAGCGGTGCAGAGATTTCAGGGATTATGTCCCGATTAAATGTCAGCAAGAGCTGCTCCTTGGCAGGATGCCAGGAAGGTCGTGTGAGGAAAGTCCCAAATTTTTGCTCTTGACTTAAAATGTATTCTGATTAATAGAGTTATGCTGCAAATCTTAACAGAGCTAATGACTTGCAGTAAGAAATCTCATCATTACTTGGTCTTTTCATTTAGGTTGGGAATTTTCTTGTACTTTACAGTATGTAAGAACTTGCCAGCAATTTTCTTTGGGATTTATGCTTCTACTGTATAATTTTTTCTTGGAAACAGAGCCTAAGAAATCTTAGTCTAAAACTTATGCAACTCTTTAGAATGTTAATTTTCAAGCTAAATATAAACGGACTGAGAACCTGCTACTGGTACTTTTGCAAAGATTCTTATTACATAGAAATATCCCTGTTATTTCTGAAGTTATATCCTAAATGTTACAACCATATGACATTTATGAGGGGGCTGAATTTGTGCAAGCCTATTGCTGCAAGATGTTTAAGTTATATGATACCTTTTCAATGCTTCATTTAGCTTAGTCCATAGCACTGAATTCTGCCCTAGTACGAGTGCATACCTTCAGTTTTTTTCATGGGCATCAGGTTTTATTGTGAGACTTTTGAAAATATTTTCTTGAAAGTAACTAGAATGTGACAGCAGAGCTGTTGGAGCAGTTTGGCCAGTGTGCCTCAGTATGTGCTGCACTGCACCACGTTTGCCTCGTGTAAACAGCAGTCATGGGCAAGGGCCAATACTGCTCATACTTCTGCGGATTCAGGATTCCATCTCTCACTTATATACACCTCGTAATTGTGAACCTAGTTTTATTTATACTTCATACATCTAAATATATGCTTGTAGCCATGTGTATGTATCTGTGTGTAAACATATGTATTTATGTGCATGCTCAAGACTTTCCCTCTTCGTTCTCTTCTTTTTTTCCCCACCATCCCTGCTGCATTTTGTTAAATGAAGAGGAGCATCTTCAGGATGGAAATTGGGAGATAGCAACTAAACTGTTCTAAATTCTAGATTCTGGAAAAACTTACCAATAATGATAGCAGGCTCAAAAAATCGAAATGAAAAGTATTACTGCTGTGGCTGGCTGCAGTAGCAGTACACGAGTCTGTACAACCCATGGTTCTGTAATAAAGGTGCTTTCACATTTTGCATTAAAATAGGAATGTTATTATTTTACCATTCATGAAGGATACGGCATGCATCCCTCAACACTTCAACAGTTCTTTAAAGTACAAGTCAAACAATTTATAATTTACAAGTCCTTAAATCAGTATGAATGAATAAGGTAAAGCAGTCAGTTATTTTTTAACAAAATTAATGCCTTACATTGTAGTGTTTCTTTGTTATGAATTATGAAATGAGTAAGATTTTTCCCATTTCTTTCAGTAGGCCTTTAATTAGACAACAGTCACTGGAATTCTATCATCCTACAGCCTGAGACATGCAGCAATAAATCCAGTCTTACTTATTTGACTGAAAGTAATATGATGACAAGTAGTCTGTTAGCATACATTATCTTTGCACTGTAATATATGCAGATGTTTCAGTGATCATGGTTCTAGCCTAGTGATATTATAAAACTCAGTACAGAGTGTTTCTCTGATCAAATGAGTTATAGAAAAGCAGCTTCATGTTTACCTAATGCTTTTACAAAACACTCCTTTTATTTCAAAATAGAATGAGCGTTCTGTTTGAGAATATGTTGATAATAGATCTCCAATTACCTTATTAAGGAACCTAAGGGTTCTATTAGTTCCAGAAGATTATATATATGTGTGTGTGTGTGTGTGTGTGTGTATGACTTTCTGAACTCCTGTTTGTCTTAATCCTCTACTCAGCTCTGGTGAGGCCGCACCTCGAGTACTGTGTGCAGTTCTGGGCCCCCCAGTATAAGAGGGACGTGG
>JAVCKT010018873.1:0-27163 GCA_032273925.1 Rhynchotus rufescens | reverse complement strand
GTTAACATTTTAGAACATATAAACAAGCTCTAGTGATTAGATTATTGAACTTTTTTTTTTTTAATTGTAAATTTACAGGTATTTGTTCTTCCACTGTGCTCGGTTTGAGATATTTTTACCAAAGGTAACTAAGCATTGTATGTTTTCTCCTTTAAGCTGTGAATAGTGTCAGTCTGTAATAAGAAACGTCAAACACTAACATAGTTGGATATTTTTTTATATTTTCTTACAATATACCTTGAAACTATGCTTATTTTTTTAAGTAGTTAAGGCCAGAGTTAATAATATTGAGGTAAATTATTTTTCCTGACTGATTTTCCAATTTGTTTAATTTCTTCAACTTAACCAGAGGAATTTTAAGCATTTGGGATACTTCTTTGCTTACATAATAGCTTTTACACCAATTTTATTTGTGGCTGCTTACACAGCTTTTTGTTTGCTAAGATGGGATAGCCAATCGTGGTGGGGCAGTCTGGCCTGCCTGACACACTAGCCTCCTTCCCTCTTCTCCGTTTGGAGAGCAATTGTTTCTCCAAGACACTCCTTCCTGGAGCCACAACTACTAATACTGCAACTGAACTGAAGTCTGAGCTCTTCTACTTCAAGAAGGAGGGAAACTCCTCCCTCCTTTGATTTCCTCCCCCTTCACTTACTATTTTGCAAGCCTATGCCCCTCTAGACTTAAGAACTGACAAAAGATATCCACAAAATACAATTCACCACACTTTTTTTTTTTTCATGTATTTTCCCTGTCTTTAGAAGTGTTTCATTGAGCAAAAATATATGGAAAGATGCATGAATATCAAGCTTTGAAGTACCTCTGCTTTGTCCTGGCTTACCAAAACAAGTTTGGCTATTCATAACATTTATGAACTGACTGTGATACAGTTGCCTGCAAGGAAGTAGAAATATCTCATTTCTGTGGTACTCCCATAAACAGGCCAGTTAGAACAATCTAAAGGTAGTCCACAAGGTTGAGGAAGAAAGGTTGACAGAAACCAATTGCTAGTGGAAGAAACTTTTTTTAAAGGTGGAACATCCACTTATCCTCTTTTCTATGAGTTTCTTGGGGCCCTGTGTTTTGACTAAAGCCACCACATTCTACCTATGGATTAAGGACAATGAAGAATTTAACTGCTCGCAAGTCTAGCAGCATTCAGAGTATCAGTCTATAAGGGGAAGAAATACCCTATTTCCTTAACCTATCTAATTTTAACGCAACACGGCTCAGTCATTCCTCAGAACCTTTCCATTTATAGCAGATATTAACCTCATTAACTATTGTGCTTTCAAAGGGAGCTTTGTTACAGGAACTCCCAAAATTGAGAAATCACTTAGGACTTATCAGGATAGAGCCCACGAAGAAGAGAGTTGTAATTTAAAAGGAAGACTCAAACTACCATCAAAACAACATGGAGAAGCCTGCTGTATCAACTGAGGTCCTCCACACATATTTAAAATTTTTCACTCAAGCCCACAAAGGCAAAAGAAAATGCAGTGGAAGAAAACTAGAAAAGCAAACGTTATATCCCATCAACACACTGGAAATATTGATGATAACTCATGTGGAAAAGAAATTAATGTGGAAGTTTATCAGCACTTGACACATGCACATTCTGGATAATTAGGAATTACTGTCAAGTGTTGGACAGACTACACTGGTGTCTATGGGAAGGGTCACTTTCATAGCAGTTTAATCTCTGTAGGCATATTTACAAAGAAACAAGTTACTATCTCTAAAATAAATAATGAATAAGATGTATTCAAAAAAAGTTCTTGGATTTTTTTTTCTCCAGGTGAACAGTGAAGCTTGATTCACACAGGATACCAAGAACAGGAAAGCTTATGGGAATGTAAATGCCAAGGTTGCAGCAGCTGCAGCTCAAAATTAATGAAAATGAATTTCAAGAAAAAATACACTAACTTTTTTCTGTATAGAGGGGTTTAAAAATAGTAGCAGTTCACAGACTGCTAAGAATTTTAGAAGGGCAGCAAGTTCTGTAGAATTAAGACAAAATGTGTTTTTAAATTATGTTAAATGAGTAATTTTGTAATTGTTGCAAACATGATTTAGAATATTTTAGAAGTTGAACATAGACAAAGAAGAAAAGAATTTCATTTTTGTAATGCTAAAGATGAAGAATATTGTCTGAAGAAACAGATCTTGTAAGAAATTAAAATGTTTATTTTAATACAAAGCAAAATAAGCAGTTAAGCTGTTATGCAAATCTATGTATGAGATTTTTTAAATAGAACATGGAAACAGCTGCCTGTGTATTTTTTCAGTGTGGTTTCAAAAGAAATTTTGAGTCTACGAATAGCTTCATCTGAAAAGTTCTTATTTTTCTTATAAATAAGTGTTCACAATTTAAAAGCCATTATTTTCTACCAGTTGGCACACATCACTGGAATTCCATCATTATCTGCTCCCTTTCTCGAAATACTCCCCCAGAGAACAGGCAAAACACTGAAAAATACCTGACCACTGCATGGCAATGATTGTCAATTAATTCTGGAACTGGAAGCACATAGAAGAAACTCTTTTCTATGAATAAAAATAATGGAACATATTGTGGCAGTGATGGAGAAGTAGGGCTACACCTTTCATTTTGAATGAAATTGTCTATTGCATTTCTTGAGTCACTAACAAAAAGGGTTACTTAAAGAATGACAACCGCACACCAGTGATCCTTTTAAGACATGCTGAAAAAGGTTAGGCTTTACTAAATAAGAGTCAGCTCGCAATCCACTTACTGAAAATGCAACGCAGAAGGACATAGGTAGGGCTGGCACAAAGACCCAGCAGAGAAAAGCAAGCTCATGTCCTGTAGACTTGGCTTGCAGGCTTGGCATCTCCCGGCAGCCTGCTGCCGGCTGTGCCAGAGTTATCTTGCCGGGCTCCAGCAGGAGCTGTGTTGCTGGCACATGGCCTTGGCATCAGGAAAAACCAGAGCAAAGGGGTGATGGGCTAAACCCGAGCAGCTGCCATTTCTCACAAAACTTCCTCCTACTCACTCCAACCTGTGCTGTACAGCGTCCTGAGGTGGCTGAACTACTGCTGGACAACCCAAACAATGCTTATCCTGATTGTCATTCTCCTGCCACATATAAAAATCCCCTCTGTTATTCAAGATTTCGAAACTCAAACCAAAGCCTCTGGAAAACTGGTTGTGGGCAGTGCAGTCGTGTGCAATGCAGTACTTTTCAGCAGCCTTGGCTATTGCTAAATCAGCACAAAAGTGATTCTGCATAATTATTTTCTGTCTCCCAGGTTGATTTAATCCCCCTGAGTGATCAGCTGCTTCTGCAACCTTAGGAAGATAGGGAAGAGCAGAGCCTCCTGGCAGCAGATCAGAGAGTTATCATGCTAGCTTGAAATATGTAGAAGGCAGAAGAAACCTAAGCTTTTATTACGGAAGTGAGTGCTTTTGTTTCACTGCTTAGCTAGCCATTTAGTAGGCTGTGCTAATTATTTGAGGGAGGCACAAGTCAGCAGACAGACGTATGGTATGCACAAAGGAAACTGTAAAATCCTTTCCATTAACCCAAGAAAAGCATTTCCATCCCAAGATGGTTTCACGAGCAAGCTATTAATTGACACAAAGCAGGAAACACAAAGTTTGTATTTAGTTGGCTGCTACTAGGAGAACAAGTCAGAGCATTTTGTGCTTTGTTCTTTAAGTATTATAACCATATCACTTTGCAGAATAAAAAGGCTTCACAGAGGTTATACAGATTTCTCAAAACTGATTTTGGTGAGAAAGAGAACAAGGGAACTCCTTAGGATTATTTTTGAAGAAATCTAAAAGAAAAATGCATTTCTCTGATATTGGAATTTCCCATAGGTTGGAATTCAGACAGTGATTGCCACCTCAAAGATAAAATATGCTAAGCAGTGCAGACTTAGGTTGAGGTCTTTCTTATTTTTGTATATATGTGCATCCTTGCTACAAGAGCACACACACATCCTGGCTACAAGTTTCCAACAACACTTTCTATTGCAGAGATGTTTCATTGTAAGGATAATATTATTAAAATATAAATATATAAAAGAAATGAATGAATTCAAAACTCCACATCAGAAAACAGATGAATCAGAACTGTATATAACACATAACCTGTGAATATGGTATGATAATTTATAAGACCATGCATCAGTCATGCTTACAACAGAAATGACAGGACTACAGTCTTCTGAAGCAGCCACTCTGCAGCCCTTTGATAGCGACATACCAGAGCTGGGAAATGCAGTCTCCAATATCAATATTGCAGATTGATGCATGCACATAACTGCACTTCAAAAAAAACCCTCTACTGTATTTTTGAGTCATGGTAGAAAAATTTAAGAGCCCTTTCCCGTATTGTTTATCAACTCTGAGCTGCAAAGCAAGTATTAAAAAACCTCTCTCCCTCCGTTTCTGTATAATCTGCAGATATAGTGTATTTTCATGAATCAAATCCAAGCGTATGCTGAAAACTCCTCTAAGTTTTCAGTGAATTATGTTTAAATATCACCTTGGTTTTTTTTATACAGCTACCTAATTGAGCATTAACAATCTAATAAGGTACACAGTAGAGCCCAAAGAAGAACTTTTCGTTTAGGCCCTGCAATGCACAGGTTCTGTCTCTCTTGCAGCTTTTCAATTAGATCGTGATTATAACATGCCTCATTTGGAGCTACGGGAACCCTGACCCTGTCAGCACTACTGGACCATAACACGTCTGTCTTAATTAGATCTGATTAGTTCTGGGCACAGGTTTCATTGTGAGCCCTTGCAATGTTAAAAACTGCTCATCTGTTGGGCAGCTGTGGATGCTTCCCAGCCTTATTCATCCTACCACATGGGTGTGCTTTGCTCCACCCAGTCCTCCCAGGACACTAGGTCTCATATTGGAGTATTACTGCTCAGTCCTTAGAATATGATAAGGCTGCTAAAATAATTTCAAAGTGTGTAAGGAGTGGGTAAAAGAGAAACCTATTGTATGGACAATTTTGCAGTGCATCAAGCTGATAAATATGGTGTACACTTGTGGCAGCAAGTCATACTTGGTGAAAAGCAGAGGATTTTAGCAAACAAAAGATCTCATAAATATGTTGAAACTGATGCTGCATGACAATGGAAGATCACATCTGTTATCATTGACTGACAGAAAGTTGCACAAATAAGTGCATTAAGTGCATTTTTTACATCAAAGGTAGTAAATGTTATCAGCATTACAGTTTTGCTGTATTTCTCCCCTCCAGTATTTTGAGCACATTTTAATAATCTTAAAATACATCAAGAATTTTTACCTGTAATGTTTTTGTTTAATCTCAAGTTTTCACAATGAACAACTGAAAATTGCCAAGAAAATAAATCACATCAATTTCTAATACCTTTTCCCTCTTGCAACTTTTACAAAAAATATTTTTCATCTGTATGACAATTTTTGGGGATATTTCAAGACTAATGTGATTTTGTCTTTTTGTCACAAGCACTCTCAGAGATTTAGTTAACATTCTCTACTACAAGCTCTATTTGCCTGGCTGTTTCATGGCTACTCACATCACTTGAAAAAGCAACCTTAGTTAAAAGAACACAGTCTATTTAGCACTATAGCCATACTGCCAGATCTTTCTCTGCATCCAAATTGTAACGGTTACAAAATTTACTTCTCTAAATACCCAATGATTCTCATATACTGCTTACAACAGATTTTGAATGGAATTATAACAGATAGAATTAATGTATACTCACCTTTAGAAACAGAGTTAAAATCTGTCATTGTACACAGCATAGCTACAAGTGCACTTTTGATTAAAAAAAAAAAAAAAAGAGATAACTCAGGATACTCAAAGAAGGTTGTCCCTACGCATCACTTTTTAAACCTCCCTCTTTCATGGTGCCTGAGGTTCTCAGCAATTGAATGGGGAAGTTCTACATGCTACTCTATGTGCTAGCAAAATGTTTTAAAATGTATGTCTCTAAACTGCAGGAATACTAATTCCAATCTATCCAGATATAGTTATTTAGAATGAGTAAGGCAAATTACTGAAATTCAATGATTATAGAAGTTAAGAAGATTGGAATAACATTATTTGTAAAACCACAAACCAGAAAGCTTACTGTTCAAATCAGTTTTTTAGAAAAGATCTTAACCATTATTTTGGCAGTATATTTACAGAAGGTAGACCTAATCAATATCTACATCCAAGTTAATGCAGAAGACTATATCTGTGAAAAATTATTCTGTTCAAAACCTAAATACTAGTGCATCTCTCACTATGAATATCCCTTACAAGTATATTAATTTCAAAATTTATTTCTGTGAGGAACATTGAACAGATGCAGAAAATCCAAAACTTCATTTTTTTTTCATAATACAATAAATGCTACAGCAAGTATAACAAGATTTAAAGTTTTCACTGCTATTCATTTTGGAGTATGGAAATCTTGAAAACAGGTATATTTATCTGCTGTCACAGTGCTGTGAAGTGGAAAGAAATAAAATAAAAGCAAGCAATTTTCTAATGTTTCATAACTTTAGAGAAGGTCTGTAGTAAGCCTAGCATTATAGACTTTTTTAAAGAGTATATTAGTATGCTAAAACAAACTAAACAGCTGCAGTTATCCAAAGAGCTCAAGAAATCCTAGTATCTGTGCTCTTATATCATTTTCTCAGAGTTCCCTGGAGAAGATGATTGGCCTCAACTTGGGACAATTTTCTATTCAAAGCTCCCTTTTCCACTCCCACAGATTTCATTTCTAGGAAGATGAAACCTGGTCAAAAATCAGGTAAAAATATCACTGTCGTTTGTCTTGGTCTCTGCATGTCATCCTTATTTAAAGTGTATTATCAGTACTAATTGGTCATTATATGATTGTATGCATTAGAGCATAGTCGAGAGGAGGGTTACACATCACCTGTCTTTACAGCACACTGCAAGCTGTTGTTGTATAGCTGCAGTATGAAATAGTAGAGACCCCACTTTTGAGACTAACGGGCATGCATGTAGACTTACATGAGTATCAGGGTAATTTAGGTTGAAAGAGAAGGTCTCTAGCCTCCTCCTGCTCAACCAGAGTCAGCCAGGAAGTCAGACCAAGTTTCTGAGGATTTTATTCAGCTGGGACTTGGAAACCCCCAGGTAGAAATTTCAAAGCTTCTCTAGACAACCTGCTACACTACTTGACTGCCCCCATCCTGAAAACATTTCCTTCAGTTCGGCTTGCACCCACTAACTCATCCTCCTACCACACAAGAAATCTGTCTCCTTAATGACTCCTTGTAGGCACTGCAGGTTGCTCTGATGTCCTCCATTGATCTGGCACCAGTTTAATGATGTCTGTTTTGTACTGGGGAGCCAAAACTGGATGCAGTGTCCAAATGTGTTCTAATGAGTACACAGTAAAGGGGGAGGTATCCTTTCACTCTGTCTAGCAGCTATGGTCCTTTCAATACACCTGGCTGGGCATCTCTGCTGCCAGGAGGAGCACAGAACCTGCCACCTGCTCAGGGTACTGTCACCAGGAGCCCTGGTCCTTTTCCACAGCCTACTGCCTGTTGTGATGCCAGGTGCAAGACTTTTTGTTAATCCTTGCCAATTTCATGAGGTGCTTGTTGGACCATTCCTCTGGCCTACATCCACTGAACCATCTAGCTGTGTTGTAATGGCTTAACTTGGATACGGGAACATCTGGGAGACATTGGTGAAAGTCTTGCTAAAGCTGAGGTAAATGACATCCACTGGTTTTACTCACCTACAAATCCAGATTTTTTAGCATAGAAGGTGATTAAGTTTGTGAGACATGATTTACCCACGGTAAATCTATCTGTTCCAAATCAACCTTTGCATGCCCCAAAAGTCTAAGAGGACTCACGTGGCAATTTCCCCAGAGACTGAAGGAAGCCTCTAGATACCAGATTGTCTCTTTGGCCTGAAAAGTACTGGTATTGGTACTAGTGCTACTTTTCTGAAAGTACTGGTACGACAGAATCGCTCTCTATATACTCTTGGTATATAGACATATATATACTCCCTATAGATACAGATACAGATATAGATAGATATAGATATAGATATAGATATAGATATAGATACTCTATATACTCCTTGGCATTACTGGTGGCAACCAGGTGGGAGAGCCACATGCCTCCTCACCTCAGGGATATGCATGGAGAGTCCTCAGAGGCCTGGACTGGCTGCCCCCAGAACACCTGCAGCATCCTTTCTGGCTGGAGTAGTCACCTCTGCAGGTGCTGAGTGTGGGCACTCCTCTGGATGGTCAGTAGCAGAGCTTTTGGCCACCATCCACACAAAATACTGCCTTGTTGGCTGAGCTCTTTACAGATGAGAAAGTCAGGTTATCTAGTTGTATTAGGCTTGAGAATACATATATGAAACCTAGATCTCCAATTTGATTTTATCTATCTCCTTTAGGATATGCCAGAGTTGACAAGACTCTTTCTTTAAAGGTAGGAGCAATTTAATACTTGCCTGACAATCTTAACAACGCATAAATCCATTTTTGCTTTAAGTTTCTTTTGCCACATGCAGTGCTGCTTTTGACAGAATGCAAAACTAAACTGCCATTTAACCAAGTCAAATTCAGCTTACACTTAAAACACAAGTAGTTCCATTACCTTCAATGGAGTCTTTATAGCATAAGAAAAAACAAAGCTGCCAAGCTGTACTGGGCTTGCTTTCCGGTATGTCTGCAAAGGAGCATGCAAACTACAGGGGTTGTAGGCACATTAAATAGTAATTACAATTTGGTCACTGACCCAAGTGAGTTGTAAGTGCTAATGTAGGGCAAAATTTAATCCCATTTGCATTAAAGTGATCATCATTAAAGTCTTTATAAATTCCTTTGCAAGCAATTACACAACCATAATATTTATTAGGGATCAAACACACAAAATGCTCTGGTAGTCTTTGCAGCTTTATCCTCATGAATGAATATGTATCATTGTACATATGCACAGATTTTTGCCTGACTCTCACTTACTAATAAGTGTATGTCATAATGTTTGCAGAAAGTAAAAATTTATTATAAAATTCCATGCAGGCTGTTTGTTATAAATTAACACAAACATATTTTGGATGAGATCATCAATTTTGCAAGACATAGCAGTAAGTGTAAAAAGTTAAATAACACACTATTTTAAAATATTGTGACCTCACCCTATGAAACTTCATAAAGGAAAAAATAAATATTTTCTGAGTTTTTACTTATTACCATTAATCATCAAAAAATATTTTTATGAAGAGACCAGTATGCTTTGCATAGTAAACAGTGTAAATGAAAATGCTTCTTACAAATCACTATGAGTGACTTGATTGAATTTGTATCTGTTAGCAAAATACAGCATGCGTTCTCTTTTCAGTGCATGAATATAAACTCATGTTGTATTTTGCAAATTAATACAGTTACATTTCTTTCAATGCTATTCAAGCTGTGTCAGTGCAATGTTTTTCAATTCATTCCTAATTTCACTAAATCAGCTGATACTACAATGCTCAACTACTTAATGTTCTAGTAGTAGTGAAAGGCCGTCAACTCGCAGAAATTAGCTTACCTCTATTTTTCAAATATTATGAAAAATTGACCATACATTTTACTAAAAAGTATATTTCCAGAGATTAATAATTCCTACCAACCCACATGCTAATGCAGAAGAATCACCTGTTCAGAAGCACATAGAAAACAGAATTAATGTCTCAGGAGTTCTCAGAATTGTCTAATTTTAGACTAAAAGATGATTTTCTCAATTACATGAAACTAGTTGCTATCGCCTTTTACAGATCTGCATAGATGTTTCAAGAAAGGTGGAAAATAAAAATCTTTTCACCCCCCCCAACACTTAAATGTATTTTAAAAAATCTTATCCCAAACTCTAAAAAGTTGATTTACATTCAAATGGCACCGTCCTTTTATTTCACCCATGCAGTTCCAAATCAGGGTGGGCAATAGTATTTTATGGAAGAACACATCCCTAATTATGCTGGGTTTTATTTAAACATTGTGGGCATGTTGAGACCTGGGGGGAGGGGGCAAGAAAGGAGCAGGAGTTATTTATAGTTATTTACAGATAGATAGATTTTCAGATAACTCTTGCAATTATTTCAAGGAGTTGCAACATGTTGAGCAACAGATGTCCTGGTTAATCCTGTTTGCTCTACTTGTGACTCATGTATTATTTCAAACAGAAGTAGGACTGGCAAATAGCACTAGCAACCTGGCTTTGCTAGTGACATCTGTGCAGTCAGATGTGCAGGCAGTCAAGACAGATGCTTGTCTTCAGCAGATACCTCAAGATCATTGATTCTGGTGGCCAGGCAATCTACTCTTTTTGAAAGTTCATGCTTCATCTTGCCTTACTTCCTTCTCCCTGCCTCCCCAATTTCTTTACTCTGCTTTTTCTGTTAAATTATTAAGGCTCCTGATATAGGAACCTGTAAGTTTTCCCTCCATTTCCAAAACCTCTTGATCTGCAGTACCCTATTGGGACTGCAATAGCAATGCGAATATATCTGATGTCTTCTATTAACAGAAATGTACTATTTTTTTTTGCCTTCTTGTTTCAAAAGGCCTGGCATCAGCAGCTTACGTTGATAATGAACCAGTATCTGCCAGAGGCAAGAGCACTGGCTCTTTTTCAGGAAGAACTTTCAAAGTTATTTTCAAAGGCAGCATTCTGGTCCAAAGCATGCTGAACACAATGGAAAAGGCACATTTGGAATTATATTATTAATGGGTAAATGTGCAGGTGAGACTCACTCATAAGGAGGTCATAACGCATTTATAGTGCTTCATGAAATTCAGTGATCAAGTCCTCACCTACTCCTGTAGTAGCTCTTCTGCAGGTTTGGCACTGCTGGAAGTAAGAAACTGGGAGAGCAGCAAAGAGTAACTTAGTCCTGCAGTCTGCCATCACTGTTCAAAGTACATTGAATATCCCACTTGGATCAAGTCTTCGCTTGTATTATAGATTAAAACAGATCCAAATACAAGGGGTTTCAGTAAGAACACTTCAGCGTTTCCCAAATGCTTTCATGTTTTGGTGGGCAGAGTGGAAGCAGTACATGAATCAAGTATATGGAAACCCTCCCCATTTTTTCTATTAAAAGTAAATCAAGACTGCAACATTTAAAATTTACTATGAAATACTTAAAAAAAAGAAAACATTCTGATGTAATGCTATGTCTATTAAGTACAATATTTTGCATTCCAAAAATGCCAATGTACAGGCTTGCATATTTCCATTCTCGCTATCATCACTATTATCTAAAACAAACACCCCCAAACTGAGTGAATCTCCCCAAAACTCCAAGCCTCATCTATGTAAAAACATAGCCAAAATGAGTGATATCTCAAAATAAATTTCCCTAAAATAGGAAGAATCATTCTGGAAATGATGAGGAAGAGACAGTTCTGATAGTCAGATAGATTAATAGTGTGATAATAAATTAAATATAAACCAACAATCCCAGTTGCCTGTGATCTAATGGTCACTCAGGGATATTACAGAGCTATAACATCTGGCATAAAGAGGGCAAGATTACTACAGCCTGGCCTTTCACCTTCTAAAGGCACTGGGATTGCATATGGCACAGTTGGGTGTATACCAGATGCTCACTTAAAACAGGCACCAATCCCTTCCTAGTAAACTCAAACAGTTTAAGTGATTTTAATCCAAGTTAAATCACAATGAGTTTAAAAGAAGACTCAAACATTTATTTTTATATATAAGATTCCTGCTTAGAAGATTATATTTAGCTGAAGGATATAGTTGTTTCACTCATGCATTTCCTCCGGGTCAAATGAAGGACTGGCTGTTAAATGATGAAAAAAAAAGCTTTGGAAAGCATTGTATAACAGTTGGCTCTTTTCTACACATTATCAGTATATCCTCTTTCAAATGAAAATGGCTATGCTTGAAAGCACAAAGTTGCAATTTAGAGAACTGATGCCACAGCATACACAAATAATGACCTCCAAAGCAATAAAAATGTAAATCCAAATTTAATGGAAGATTAAATACATGGAGAAATTAACATTAGATCAACAATTTGATCTTGCACATAGCATCATTTTTTTTTCACTAATCTATAATATATGGGAAAAGAAGTGTATCTAGAAGATTGTCTGACTAGATTATACATGATTGTGCCCAGCAGTATTGCAATGTTTAATCCTTATATAAAGATTTATCTCTATGCACCACCTTGTATATTTTATATATATATATATATGTACATGTATGTATTAAATCAGATGGGAAATATCTGTGTTAAGTAAGTCTGACCATCTGACCAGTAAGAAAAGAAATATTTAAGTAACTTGTGTTTTTGTCTTTTTTTTTTTTTTTTGTTAAAACAATACTGTTTTCTGCTTTCCTTACAGATTAAGATGCCATTAACTATTTAAGTGACTAACAATTGTATTTCTAACTACTATTACTGAAAACTTATGTTAGTCAGGAGAGGAAGTGGAAATCTGTTGGACAAAACTTGTTTTAAAGTCCCAGCCGTGCTCTCCTGAGGTAGACAAACAGATGCCATCCCCACAGGCACAGGGCAGATCAAAGGTGCACTTGGGACAAGACCACTTTAAGGAGCTTATGCATAAGTGACTTTATGCACAAGCTGATTTAATGCCATTTAAATCCTTCTCTGAGTTGTATTAAGGCTTAATATTGTGAATTATCTTCTCTCTGTCGCCAATTTTCTTCTGATCATTCGTTCAACTATTTGCATAGCTCACTAAATGAAAAGTAGAATGAAAATATATTGCACATACTTAACCATTTGTAATTTAAAATCACAGAAAAAGAGTTTTTCTCCAGCAAACAAACATGGGAATGTTTCCTTCAATACCTTAACCTGGGATAGGCAGAGACAGGCACATCAGTTATTGCAATCCTCATCTTACAAGGCTGTAAGATCAGCAGAACTCAGTTGACTACTTCAGAGTGGAGAAAAATAGCTTAGTTTTTATTTATTTAATTGAAAGTCTGTGGGGGTCAGTAAGGCAGCATCACTACATGTGGAAGATATTTATCAATATAATACCTTGATCTACTCTGTTTTTGTTTTCAGTATGATACGCAAGTGCTAAGTACCTTTGAGCCTTTTAACTCTGCTCATAAAGGCACGCTCCCAAAACCTTCTCCCTGCCCCCCAAAGGCATACTAAAGCACAGTATGGATGAAAGGTTGCTCTTATTTCTGACTTTGTATGCGTGAGTTGAAACCAGTGGGTTATGCTTACTGTAATTAGCCTCCATTAGAGGTTATGTAACCCATCTGAAAATATACTACTTTTCTATATTACCAAAAAATAATAAAGGAATTAGTAGTGTACAGTGAATTCCCCCATAATACTTGGTTGACTTTTTATCCTTATCTTTGTAGTGTTATATTATTTAAGTCTAGCTGATTGCAATGCTTCCAATAGAAGTTCTACAGATAACAATTTTTTTAAAAGAATCTGCTGTAATGCAAGCCGATACAGACATAACTGTCTGCATTTATGTTTGACCTCCAAATTACAACTCAGAGACATTTATGGATCTGCTTTACATGAAATATTAGCCTTTTTCCTTGTTTGTTTGTTTATTTTTCCTCCAGTCTTTAAAGATGTATAGCACTTCCTGAAGTATGCTTGACTTTTAATGTAAGCATGTCTAATCAAAATGCATGTCTATGCAATGGGAAGTAAAAATTTAGTTTCTCAAACTGAAAGACAAAGGTAACTCAATTCTCCAATCAAATCTAGTCATATTTCTAAAGCCAGAACAGATTATACCGAACTTCAAAAGGAAAGAATTTTGAATTGACACTTTGAATTAATAATGGTGGTGGGTAGGGAGGCTCTGAGAAATGAAGAAATGGCATCTTACCAGTTCTTGATGACTTTTGTTATGGTTTCTTATGGTACCATATTACTAACAGAATGTTTTGTTTATGAGCAAGCAACTCACAAGACAATTTGTGACTTTACCTATTAAATTCTACCTAATACATTTTTAGGAATGTAGATCACTAGGATGAATCCCTCTCTCTCTCTCTCAGGGAGAGAATGGCTCCACTGTATTGCTCTTTCTGCTACTGGACTCATGCATATAAATGTCTTGTTGAACATCATGAACAAACCAATTAGGAAAGGTATGAGTTGGCAATTTTTTTATTTTACATATTTGCATTAAATTGGAAAAATGTCATACTTACCGTATTACAATGCATTCACAAAATGAATCACAATGGAGTATCAAGCTCACAACAGGTGACAAGTGTTAACAAAGCTCTGAGAGCAAGCCTTCTTGCTTTGCATAATACTTTGACTTTCATGTACATCAGTGGCTCTCCAAAACATCAGCATAGAAGGTTCCTAGGGTACCTGCTGGCAGCAAACCGAATCCATTGAAACAGGCGGATCAAGATAGAAAGATGAGAAGCCACCAAGCCACTCATGCTTTCCCACTCTGCTGACTGCAGCCAACTAATTTTTATGCTACCATGTTTATGCCACCAAGAAACAGTGTCAACTTTGATTTTTTTCAGAAGTAGTTACCCCTGCATGAGCTTTCATGGACATAAGTCATTTCCATAACTATTACATCACACTTCATACTCTCCTTTTGAAGATTTTCAAGGGAAATACTGGAGAAAAATAAAATTCTTTAATACCAAACTAATTCTTTCTAATACAATCTGCTTTTTTATTTATTAAGTTTACTTCAGTCTTAACATGTAGAAGTTCCATGACTAACACATAGATACTTGGATTTATAGAGAAGTAGTTAAAGAAGTGTTTAAAGTAGTTTAAAGAAGTAGAGAAGTAGTTAAAGTAGTTAAAGAAGAGAAGTGTTTCTTCTTCTCACTTATGAGGAGAAGAAAAAGTGAACATTTTTCTCATAGTTGTTAGACAGTAGCCATTCTTTGATGGTGAAAGGCTTCCATAAACTAGGAAGAAGAAACAAAATGTGGATCTACAGAAGAGATTATCCACCTAATGCCAAAACTAAAACAATTTAAAAAACACAATCCAAGTGGAGATACCAACAATCTATCCGGAATCAATTTGGGGGCTATATTAGGGGAGGAAAGAGAGGGAAAAAAAAAGTCACATGTCAAAGTTTACTGATTACTGTCCTGAGGGTAGACAGGCCTTCTTCAGGAGCAGACACGCAACCCACGTGTCCACTACTACCCGCTCTCTATTGGAATTAATAGCTCTCACCACAGACTCAATTTCATTAGTCTCTATGTCACAGGCACCCATAGGGCAAGCGGCTTGGCCAGTCAATTAATTCTTAATGGCAAGGGGTGTCACTGGTGTTACATGGCTCAGTGAGGGTCAAGAGTCCCAGCTCAACGCTACTGTCAGTGCAGGCATATCTCAGGGCTCTGTGATTTGTCTCGATATACCAAGAAATGTCATTGACTAAATTCATTTGCAGTCTATAAACTCAGCTTTATCTCTTGAATCACTCACAACCCCTCTGTTTACTCAACAAGGAAACATGCAAGTAGAATTTTGGCAATAAAAAAAAAAAAAAGATACCCCTAGCAAATAGAAATGAAGTTTTAAATTTTATGAGCTATGGATACCCTTCCGGGGTCCTTGCTTTGGGGAATAAAAGAAGAAGAAAATGTGGTGACTGAAACAGTCTGTTAGGTGACATCAGATACATGCTGTAACTCTGACATTTTTGTAACTGAAATGGAGAGAGGCTGAATTAGTTTCAGATGTGACAAAGCATCATAAACAAACAGCGAGGCAAGCAGCGCACACGAGATGACAAATAGAGGGAGAGAGTAGAAATAATATCATTTCAGATTTGACAGAAGTTTCCTCCTTTCCTGCTCTATAAGGGAATTTTCTATTTTGACGCTACTGTTAGGACATACACAATTACATTCCGTTTTTTCAGTAACAGAGAACAAGAGTCCCCCAAACCCATGCTTGAATTACAAAAATAATTTCTATCACAGGGGGACTGTATTGCAAACAATTGAAACATCAAGAGGTTAAAAATACAGTATGTGAACTTTGTTGTCTATTGACTATCACAATATTTTAATTTTTTTTATATTGTCACTGAGCATGCAAACAATGTTCGCAACTTTCAGCATCTCACACTTGACTAGAACAAGATAGCATTTGCCAAAGCTTGAAAACAAGACACAGCACTGGCTGAAATGCGTGTAAGCACTTGGACAAGAAATTCACTTACCTACATGAACAAAGGTTGCCACCCTGCAGGTACAAACAGGTGATCAGAGAGCTCCTGTGGCTTAATACATTATTGTTTGCTTGCTGAGCAATAGTGTCTGAGCATACACAGACTTCCAACTTTCCCAAGCACAAAGCAGAGCATTTTCACAGCAAAACATGTACCAACAGGCTGGCATTCAATCCAACACAAAAATGCTCTCTCCTGACCTCTCATATATCACTGGTATGTCTCAAATACGCAAACGTCATGTTTAGGGGGGCATTCTAAAGGACTAGGCATCTATTCTTAAGGCACTTGACTTCTAGATGACTTCCTCTCCACTTAAATAAACAAAATCAAAACATGCACATGAATCAAGTCACAAGTGTCTCATTGGTAGATATCATCTACCACATGCAGAGAAGCTTTCCAAGTAGGTAAGTGTTGGGAAATCAGTCTCCAGAAATCTCTCCCCTTCCCAGCCCATTCAAAAAAAGAAAAAGGGAATAAATCTCAACCTGCCTGTATGGATACCAATCACAACCTCTCACAAACTGTTAAAAGTAAGATTTATTTTTTATCTTGAATTCCAATAATAATAACAAAATTAGATAGTCCAATCTCACCTTTACATTCTGGGACTCTTCCATTCCTCCTTTTCTGTTAATTCCCTAATTAGGTAGTTTACTTTCATGCGATCCTTTTGTTTGTATATTCAAACAACAGTTTGCAATGGTTGTGGAAAGAGGTAGCAGAGGGGAAACGCTGCCAAAATTATTCTTCATTCATATTCTTACATTTCAAACTTATTTTTAAAATGTTCTCAATAAGCACATATATTTAAAAACTTTATTAACAGTACATTTAATTAAAGGTATTTTCAGTGAGCTTTCCTATTTACCAATACACAGATTAACTCTCTATTGTCAATTCTTCTGAAGTTAGGCACAAAATCTTGCATTTCTAAACCTCTTAATTGACAGTTACCTATGAAGAATTTGAAGCAAGTTGAGAATATCAATGTTTCAAAGCATTTTGCCTGTAGACAAAGCCTATAGGATCTGCTGCTAGCTCACAGGCCGTAGTACAAATTTAAAGTATCAACAAGTAATGCTTTGGAATTTTTAGTTAGTGTTCACGATTCTCAATATTGCCAAATTTCTGGCAAGTTTTTCAAATTTCCTCCATGTGAAATATGCACCATTTCTTTCTAAATCCTTTTTATTCTTACCAAAATAAGCTTTTGAGCATTAAATATCAAGTGATTCAAAGGAGTTAAAATGAGTGAATTTCACATGATGAAACAAAAAATCCATCACCTCCAACCAACTCCTTCCATTTCTCTTTCTCCCCTCCAAAATACCTTCAAGGAGTAACACTGGACATAATTCAACAGGATACATCCATATACACAGGGCAGCTTTGTGATCTGTAGTGATTTTTACTCACAGGCTACCTGCTGACAGACAAATGAGTTAGGAAGGAAAAGTGATCTATGCACCACTTTCCACACAAATTAAATAAAAGGATTTCCTTGGCATTTGCTGAGTACTTCTTTAGGGGAGAAAAAAATATTGCCATTAAATCAGTGTTGTTATGAGTTTAGGACCTTGGGATAAGAGAAGTTTTGAGCTTAAATATTTGGTAACTAAGTAGTAAGTACAGTAAATGCTCATTAATTAAAGAATTAGAAAAAATAGGAATTAAATAATCTCAATTAATTGTTGTCATGAGTACTTAACATCTGTTTCATGAGCAGGAAGGAAAAAAAAGGAAAAAAAAGGCACACACACAGAAAACACAAATGTGTACTGTAGACACTAATTCCAATATTTCCAATGCCAGTGATAGTTTAACATAAGAAACAGCTTACCATTATTTAGGGCTGACTTTTAACCCTAAGGGTAAAGCTATATAGAAGTTTTTTTTTTTTTGCTCTTCAAATAAAAAGTAGTAGGCCAAAAGGTGTTATAAGGTGTTACAAGATCATCTACATTCTTTCAGGGTTCAGGAACCTGGAAATGTTCAGTTTTCCTATTAGTGTGGACATTACAATTTGTTTTCTTTTTAAGATAATAGTTATTATTTCTTTTAGTCACTCCTCACTCATTCAAAAACTTTACACAAGCCTTTTGGAGGAGGATTTGTCAACTGAAATGTACTTTTGCATTCAAAGGTTATTTCACAGGAAGTCATTCAATCATTTGGCATTGTGTTAGAAATTTATATGTTTTCTTTCACACCTACAGGTGTGAGTGTATATTAATTAGGTGTTAGCACAACATTTACCCCGGAATAAAGTTTTCCTGTACATATATAGGGTCATTTTATAGATATTCTTTATGTTCTAATTTATTGTATAACTCCCCAGTCCCTGAATCACACCAATGCTTTTAAATATGCTTTGTTTTCTGAACTTTAAGACACTTTCTACAGGAAAACTTTCAGGAGACACTTTGGCAGAGAAGGACAGCATATGCCTAAGTTTGGCAGGCAGCAGCAATATTCATCTTCTGGTCCTTTCACTGCTACCCTGCAAATTTTGCATCTATCTAAGGCAAAAGGCAAGACAGAGCAAAGAGAAGAGATGTTGCATAATCACAAAGATTAATGTTCCCTCTCCCTTGAAATGTTAGGAGGGGTTGCAGAGACAAGTACCTACTCTTAGGTAGGAGTTATTTGTTTTGAGGAATAATCCTGCAGAACATTAAAGCACTTGGTATCTGGCTCTACAAGACAGGAGATTTTCTGAAATTGGAGGTTTCTTCTTTGCTGAAGGAAATTGAAAGGCCATGATCTCTCAAGCCTGAAGCTACAGATAACAGCATAAGTATGTAGGGAGAGTTAAATCTGGCACTACTTTCTCCCCGAGTAAGAACTATGGCTGAATAATAAATTAACCAATTCACAAACTCTGAAATGCTACAAAAGCAAAAAACAAACAACAACAACAAAAAAAAAAAAAAAAAAAAAAACCATGGAAATACTGTAAGAATTTGATATGTGGATTTTGCATTACAGCACTGTGTTTCACACATGGCTTTTTTTGCCTTACCATTTGACACATATAAAGAAAAATAATACTTTTTCTTTCCTTAATTCCTCATTCCTACAATGCTGTGAGGATGTCCTCTAAGGTTTGGCCTCTGTCAAAACCCTCGAAAGCATCTCTTCCTCAGAGGCCTTTTCTAGTGACATTTGGATCATTTCTTCAAAGGAAAAATAGGATTTCTCTACTGGCCACCTGCATGCACACATTTATATATATATTAAAAGAAACCACTACAGCTCTTTTATATACTGCCAGATCTATAATTGATATTCATATCTAGGCACTGGTTGGTCTCAAGGCTACCTACGTTTTCTCAAACCAGAGACTCATGCCACATCATCCACCATCATCCTGTAACAAAGAAATTCTCCAAAAGCTTTCATTTAAAGCAAACATAATTTTAATGCTCTAATATATCTTCATAACAAAGAAAGTATACAAGAAATTGTCTCTTCTTGGCTGTAAGTCTACTCTCTGTTCTTAAGAACATGGTTTCTGTAAGTACAACCCAGCATTTCTTTAACTTTCTGCTTTATTTCTCCATGAGAAAGAAATTAATCAGGAAAAGATGTGTGTGAACGATGTGTGAATTAAACTCATACAAATAAAAATATTTCCAGTTCATACAAGTAATCCTTACATAGGCATTGCTTGCAACTGACTTCTAATTCAGATGTTTAACCTAGCAAGGGCCAGTGTATCAGAGAAAAGAGCAATTAGTTCAGCATGTGATAGATGCGTGCAGGAATTAGCTGTTTTGTTTAAAAAGAGTGCATTTAGCCAAGTTACTTAAAATACCATAAATGGATTTCTAATAGAAAGCAACAGGGTAATATTAGATTTAAGCTCTTTCCTCTTCTGCACCCAGCTGTAATAAGTAGTAGGAAGTGCTGAATGCTCTGCTTTCTGCAGTTGTTGTAGTCCTTTTATTTTTCCTTCCAGGGAGGGGCAAACAAAACAAGAATTCCCATAAAGAACATAAATAATTTGGTCTATAAAGCATAAAGACAGCTACAGGCAATAAGCATGGACTTGTTAAGAAAATAACAACAAACACGCCTATGCTAAGGAACACTCACATATAACAGTATGACACAACCAGGCAAAGATTAAAATTTTGAACAACTGCTAATAGCAAAGAAACTGTGTTTCACTCATAGCACAAATTTTATAATAAAGTAAAACAATAATAATAATAAAAAATAATTCCCTTGGAAATAGGATGAAGAGATGCACTCAGTTGCTTAGAAATTTTATGAAGATTGTTTTCCTAGAATTCCTCCATAATCACAGAAGAGTGATTAACATATTAAGACGTCATCTTCCAGACAGTTCATCTCTAAGATCTCTTAAGACTTTGGATGAATAATAACTACTCTTACTGCCCCTTAAATGATAGAGAATATTAAACGTGTAATTTTAATCTAGAGATGAGGGTGAGTCTAGAGTTAATAATCAAAGTAGAAGCTAATACATGTGATAGGAGGGGAACTTAGAACAACTCAGCTCTGTTAGTGGTCAATGAAATTTGCATATAAAATATAGCAATGTGCAAAACATACCTGTATAGTACATGCTGTGCTGGGGGGAAAAAAATGCACATTAAATTGTGCTTTGTGTTCTAATAATTGATACCCTTACTACCACCTGAATTTGAATGAAAAAGCAGTATTATAAAGCAAAACTGCACAATTCATGATTTATTTTTCTGCCAGGGCATACAAAATCCGCACTGCTTGCTTCACATGGAAGACCATCAGATCATTCCTCATAATGCTTTTACTGTATCGTACGTCATCAGAGATTTTGGACAGACGAGGTCTTGGGTAGAAGTTCCCAAACCTCAGCCTAGCTCATTTTGCTGCAGGAATTACTGCTATGACTGATGTCAGTGGCACCAAGTATATTTTACTGTCTTTTACGGCATGTGCTCATGGAGTACTTGATTTAAAATGCGTTAGAGAAATGACAGTATAAATGTCAAAAAAAATGATTGTGAAGACACCTTCAATGCTCTAAGTAACAAGGAGTCTGCCATTGATGGATAAATTTTGATACTATGATAACAGAAGCTTTGGTCTCATTTTGGTTATGTTCAACAGTTTTACAGATTGCAGTTTTTAATCTTTCTCAAAGCATCGACTGTTTTCTTTTTTTTAACAAAAGAAGAGCATTCTTCACCTGATATCAATGGGATATTACTAGAATAGTAAGCATAAGAACATCATCATCCTTGGAAACAGAACAAACAAAAAAAAATTTCTACTACAGATGCTGTTTAGCAGTAACACAAAATTTTACATAGTTTCATTGCATGCAGTTGCTAAATATAGGTGTTTAATGCTGTTTTGGATGACTTATGGAGAAAAATCAGTGCCAAGCAAACATCCCAAAAAGCTAGTTCAAGAGAACAAGTGCTTGTTGCAAATGCCATAGTAATTCTTTGCATGATATCTGATTGTTGCTTCTTACCTATTAGATACCAGGAGGAGTATCTATTCAGATGAGGACCAGTGTGTAGTCACAAAAGAGACAAATATTTAAATCCTTATCCCCTTTTCTATAAACCTGCCTATCAGATTGTATCCTCAGTTTAGAGGAAGATAAGGAAGGTCCTGCCTATCCAATGCTAAAATTACTTGATAATAAGGCAGTAATTTGTTTGCCTTTTCAGCATTTTAAGAGAGATTAATCTGCTAACAGCATTTAATGGAAATTAAATCACAGGCATATTATAGCTTAATTGTGAAACATGAAAAGAGTTGCTTAGCTATGTTCATGCATATGTTCAGCAAGAGTTTTGCTGTTGTTGGTGGTTTAATTCTCTGCAAGAATAATGCGCTAGAGTTTACTGCCAAAAGTAATATTAGAAAGAAGAAATGGACTAATAGAATTTTAATCACATATACATACATTCCTTAAAAAAAAATAAAAGAACACACAGAGAGAAGCATACAAAAAGCCCCCACTTATCTGCTAATTAATCCAAATCCTAGCCTCCAAACCTTCCTTTATGCCCCATTCCAACAGTAAAAGACAGCAACTAAATCATCCAGATTTACAAAGTAAATTACAAAGCATTGTTTATTTTTCTTATTGTTAACTTACTGTGCATTGGACACACTTGTATTCTGGATACACTACAGATTTTTTCCCCTTTACTGCCCTTCAAAGAAAGAAAGCAACTTAGCTCCAAGTTCATCTCTTAGAAGAGTAAAAGGTGGCTCCTTGGAAACAACTGTCAGGTTGCAATATGAAAAAGTTCAAAGGATGAAGGAAAGAAGAGAAATGCAAAGCAGGAGGAGATCTGAAGATTTTAGCATTTAGGCACCTAAATGTTCTAGTTTATGTTCTAACAAGACTTGACTTTATAGTGCTTAAAAGCATTTTGTTCAGCTCAACTAAAGAACCCACTACTGATTCCTTTCACAGATGAAACTGTGATACTCTTTCATGAAAAGAAATACACTTCTGCATAGCAAAAGTGTATTTAATATACTATGTTGTTATTTGAAGCTTCGTTGTATCGTAGAATGGGCAATCTCTTCTGAATTTTCGTTTAGAAGAAGTAGGTGGAACCATGTATTAATTACTAACCTGCTGGTAAATATTTATATAGTTTATTTAAAATGCACAAATGTGCAAGAGGTGTCCTTCATACCACTATTTATTAACCGGGAGCAGTGTTCCCCATTGAAGCAAATCTGTGACAAGTCTTAGAGAAACCCAAGAATACAATGAAACTCAGCTACAGAAAAGCTGCAGCAAAACATGAAACACTTTACAACAGTGAGTCTGGTGCCATGCTCCTTTGCATGCCACTGTTTTAATACAAAGTAAATTATAATGAAATAGAGCTAATTACATCAGTGAAGACAGAATGATGATAGATAAAGGCAGAATGAGGGAAGCTGCAGGGAAGAAAAAAATATCACAAATCTTTTTTGAGGTTAACCTGATACATGACAGAAAGAGGTACAGATGGAGGTATGGCTCTTCCTCTGCATGTGTGAGGCTTGGCTCAGGGCTAGAAGCAGCTGTTGTTTGGGCACAAATCTCCTTTAATGGCAATACCTGAGCAACTTAGATTTGTGATTCATGGATCGGTTGCTATAGAATATTTGAATTCAAACAGCCAGGTGAGAATAGGTGAATGTGGTGCTGCTCTTGCATTTTTTTTTTCTTTTTTTTCTTTTCTTTTTTTGCAAGGTGTGTTAGCAATAACTATTTTCCCCTTCTGATTCAAAGAGATCCGTATCTCCACTTGTTATCTGGCTGCAAACAACTGGCAAACTCAAACCTCACTCCCAGGTGAAAACATAAATGACAAAAGCAATCATTACATTTAATTTTAAGGAGAAAAAAAGAATGAAGTTTGTAAGCTGCTTTCAACTTATCTGCTTTTTTGCCTCAAAATACTGATTGCAAACTGGAGTTAACACAGCAAGATTTTTTTTGCTGTTACCTCAAAAAGAGCAGCACAGGTCTGGACAGCCATCAGTGGAACACCATATGTACGAGGAGGGTAGTTACAGGTCAGGAATGCTGTGCATTGGCAAGACTGTGTGGGAAAATGCATATAGCACCTGCTGACACCCTACAGGCACTTTCCAATGCCTTATTCCTTCAAGAACACTAAATAAACAAGCTAAATTCCTGATCCGGAGATTTACAACGTATGGGTGGGCAGATTGCTGTGCCTACATGGTGCCTTATTGAAGTCAGTGGGGCTCCATGCAGGTGCAGCTGTCCATATGCACATGGTTAACCACAGGCTTATGGCTTACTACTGTAAAAATCAAACGCAGAAAAATGAGAAAAAAAGTAAAAAGTAAAAAAGTAAAAAGTAAAAAAGAAAAAAGGAAAAAAGAAAAAAGGAAAAAAGAAAAAAGGAAAAAAGAAAAAAGGAAAAGAAAAAAGGAAAAAAGAAAAAAGGAAAAAAGAAAAAAGGAAAAAAGAAAAGAGAAAGGAAAAAGAAAAAAGAAAAAAGAAAAAGAAAAAAAAGAAAAAAGAAAAAAAGAAAAAAAGAAAAAAGAAAAAAGAAAAAAGAAAAAAGAAAAAAGAAAAAAAGAAAAAAAGAAAAAAGAAAAGGATATATGGATATACACAGAAATGTATGAGGAGAAGAAGGGAGAACTCAGGACAAAGCTAAAGGGAGAGACAAAAGCTCATCCAGAACAGGTTTGTGCACAAGCATCTTCGGGAGGCCTTTCACTAGAGGATATGCAGAATTATGTACCAATAAACAGCAGAAGGAATATGAGAGGTGATCCCACGCTGAACAGGACCTACTGGGAGGTGAAAATGCAGTGGTCACTCTTAAAGTCTGCCTAAATAGCACTTCATATCTGATGTTGATTCAACCTATTTTGCCTGTGTAGCATGACACAGGATTTAATTACATACTACACACCTTTTCTTGCTAGTGACTCTCATGCTACCTATAAATGTATCCTAATATATGCTGTTTTAATACTTTTTATACTTGTAATTACAAAACTTGCAGTAATTACTGACATGTAAACACATTTTAACAAAAAACATTTTCATTAAGTCACGTTTTGTACATTTTACCTACCATGTTTTTGATGAAACAGCGCAACGACCCAGGACAGCTACAGGAGCATCTCTACACAATAAACCCCCTTAAATTGTGTTTTTTATGCACTTCTAATTTATTGTATTTCTACTTCAATTGCTAGGACTTTCATCACTTAAAAAACGACTGCTTTTTCCCATTGCTACCTCAGAGCCCTACAAACATTCTTCACAATCACTGAATGTTTAGTATTAAAGGAGTTCCCAATGCTGCATTCTCCATAAAATCCTTAATTACAGATGTTACAGGATTTTAGGTGTACAGGTCATACACCTCACAGAATTTGAGCCTTGAACTTATTAAAGTTCAAGGCTCAAACAACAAACATAACAGAACAACACAACATAAGGAGATAAATTTTTTGCACACACTAGATAAAATGACTTTTATGTGTCAGTATGGAAACTCCCTGGCTTTTGGTTAAGTCAACATAAAATTATCACACTATTATTTATATCTACAGAATATATCACAATATACTTCTGTGCACTGCTAACCATCTATTAAGAGTCAGCAGCCCTTCTTGAAGATGGGAGGTATGGTGTGATCACATTGTAGAAATTCTCTCTCCTGGCCGAGTATTCACTGTCACTTTGATTCAACAAAGACAAGGATTTAGTTAAGAGAAAGGCTTAGTATCTACTGAACCTTACAATAAAAAGCAAACAGCACTTCAGACTTACCATGCAGCTTTTCCAGCACCTCTGTATAACTCTTGCAGCATGATCCTGTTTCTCGGGAGCTGCAGTAGGGAAGATGCCAACTGAGATGTTCTCTCCTTCCACTGACATTACAATACCTAAATGCAAGCAACATTCAGGTATGTTGTTATTAAATATTCCAACACTGATGCAATTAGAATGAGCTTGAAGGGTTTATTCAATGGACATATACGGAAAGAAGTCAAAGTTTGAAGTAAGTTTGAAGTTGAAAATATTATTCTTTTCTGTTGTTTCCTCCTTGGATTCTTCCTTGCAACCCTAAGCAGACTTCTGAATAAGAAATTGTTGGAAGTTGGTAAAAAGGGACATAAAAGGCTCCCATTTCAAAGATCATGACTGCATAACTACAAGCAGGTAATTATCACATTCAATCACCACAACTACAATCCCCTATTTTAAGTGTATGTGACATGCAGTCTTAAGTATCTCTGTGAAAAAAAGATCCTTTGTGCCTTGTATCATTACAGAGAAACTGGACACCGTAGGAACATGAATAAACTAAAACCCAGAGCAGTGGCAGCTAACAAGGATTTATGCCTCTTGGGAACCTGCCCTTGCATAAAGAAAGGATGACGATACTATCTTTGTCATGGGGCAGTTGACTCCTGAAACTCACTATTTGCCTAACTAGACACGCATGAAGAGGAGGAAGTTGAGTTTTACTCAGGAAGCAGAATTATGGGCACAGAGGTACATCTCACCCCAACTGAATTAGCAGGCGTAGTCTGATATCTGACAATGTATAGGTATCTGATAATGAGCAATTCTGCATCTTCAGTGGTATAAAACTAATGCACTAAAGGAACCTTTAGATGCTCAAATACTGTGATTCCAAATTTTACCTTAAAGGTGACTACAATAGCCTCCTCCAAGCCAGAACATGTTCACCTCTGGAGCTATACAACACATTCATATACCTTCAGTTTAAAGGAAAAATTTATCAATATTTTTATTTCAGCAGGATAAATCACAGTAATCAAATTACTGGTGGATCTTTTCTCTTTTCAATGCCCACCATTGCCCATTTTCAGCAGGCAGAGAACAGTTTTTAAGAGAAAACATCTGCATAAACCTCATTAAGCAAAATGAATGGGGAAAAACAGATTTTTTGAAGAGTAGCTTATCTACAGCATATTACAGAATAAAAAGGATTTTCAGAAAGCTGAGAAAAAAATAATTATTTCTAGCTTAACCTGAGTGTAGCTCTCAGTATGTAGAAGGCGGTGCTTTCTTTAAGTGTTGTTAATATACCAGTAGCTCAAAATTTACTGGCAAATCTATGCGTTCTCCATCTCCTCTTCTTTATCAGACACTTCCTTCCATTAAGGCCTTTTCATTAGGAAATATGAATAAATTCTGAATAACAAAGTAGAAACCTCCACTTTAGGGTTCTTCACGAATTTATCTTTTCATAGCAGGTATTTTTACCACATTACTCTAATGGATAGGTATTCTTACCAGAGGAAATTAGTATCACAGTATGGGGAAAAAAAGAAAAAAAAAAGAAGAAAAAGAAGAAAAAGAAGAAAAAGAAGAAAAAGAAGAAAAAGAAGAAAAAGAAGAAAAAGAAGAAAAAGAAGAAAAA
>JAVCKT010018868.1:6878-25130 GCA_032273925.1 Rhynchotus rufescens | reverse complement strand
ACTTACATTATCTTTCAGGTAAAAGAAGAGGGTTTTACCCCGCTTAAGTTCATTTTGGGAAGCAAATAAAAATAGTGACTTAATTTTTAAAATGAAATCATATCGCTACTGTAAGTGACAAATGAATACTCATTTCTCAAATGTGCCCAGAACATGGTTATCATCAACAACAGAGCTTACCGGTCCCCTTAGGAAATACGCTCCAATTCCTTGGGAGACATGAATACAGGGCAGATATTCCTTTTCTTAAAAGTGACCGAATGTACATCTTAGAGGCAGTTCTACTTTGCTAAATGGCTAGGGAACAAACGAGCGTGTCTATTATTTTAACTATACCTTGAGCTTTTCAAATGCAACAAAGCCATAAAATTAGCAGCTCCCCAGAAGCCTAGGCAGGGGTTAGGTAAATATTGTCCCTCCAGGCCAATGCAGAGGCCTTGCAGCAAAACAAGAGATCTCCTGAATCTCTGCCACAATCTGCCTACATGCTATCTGCAGCAATTAAGGCAAGAATACTCTTTTCACTATCTCTGTGTTCTCCTTGAAAAGCTATTGTTTGAAAAAGAAGTGCAATTACAGATAACGAGCATCCTATTGGCTATAACCTACCAGGCAGAGTCCTAAACCATCTTCGGCTCTTTTCAGAGGAAAAACTGTACAACAATGCTGCTAGGTGGTAACGAATTCGTCCTTTTTGTCTGGCTACCTGGCACATTTAAGATGTTTTTCGCCTAAGTGAATAATCTCATTTTTTCAGCAGAACTGCTTGTAGGAAAAGACATTCATCAATGTGAATACAGGCAAAATGGTCTGGCCTGTCACTTCAAACAAAGCTTAAGAAATCAAATTTAGTGATTTCTGAATATGTCTTAGTGCCCCCTCTCCAAGGCTCCGGCGGGAATGACCACTTCTGCCATATCCACTCCTGCCAAGACACTATTTCTATGGGGTAGTTTTTTCATATATGCAGAAGTCATCTAATTAACTCAGTAAATAATTTTGTAATGTGTGAATAATTTTCTAACAATAGAAACACTGTTTTCATTATACCCCAGCACATGTTCCCAGTGGGATTATTTCACATCTACCACTCTTGCAGAAGGCTGCTGGGGCAAAGAGGGTAAGCAGCAAGAGACAGGGCAGCCTCATTTTAACAGCTCTAATACAGAGAAGATTGCACAGAAGACCTTTACTTGGCCATTTAGCGCTCAGAAGACAAAATACTCTCCAAGAATAACCCTGATTCCAAAGAAATAGGAGAGAGGCTGCCTTTCAAAGTTGTGTTATTACAAAATAAAGGAGTAGCACAGAGATAGCATTAGAAGATTTTCTGTGGTTTAAATGTTTCTTACACTGCACAGGCAAGTTCAGGTGCTGGGCTTCAGTCATTCTAAAGCTAAGACTGTACTCAATAAGAATGTATTATAGCTTTCATCCTAAAAACTACAAAATAAATAGTCAGGTCTTCAAAGTATCATAATTTCATTTGAACTAGTATCCTCCAAATGGCACATCTTTCAGTGTAGCCAAGTGTCACTTTGGTCAAATGGAGAGTGTGTGTGTGTGTGTGTATATATATATATATATATATATACACATATAGTCGGTGCCCCTGGAAGATGAGCAATCTCTGTTACCAAATCTGTGGTGTCTGCTGTGAGGGCACTGAGCACTGCTTGACCATTGGCTTGGGGATCTTTCTATCCATTTGTTAGAGTACATTAATATAAGATAAAACACATCAAATGCTTCAATCGGGGCTTTCTTTATCCCATGGGTAATGACGGTAATCGCTACAGGGACTTTATCCTCATTTTATTCAGTCATTGGCAAGGGACACTAGTGGCACATAGTTGGCAAGAGTTAAAAGATGACTGCATAGAGCAAAAAGGCTGCTAAGTTCACAAAAATCACTTTCACCTGGATTTATACGTAGCAACCAAGATATGTAAATGAAGTCAGTTGTGCAATGAGAACACCATGTAAAAGGAAAAAAATACATAGTTTAAAAAAGAAAAAGCTTATCACAAGTAAGATGGATCCTGAAAACTAAATAACCCCTATGGAAGGCAGCAGATCTCCCCACAATTCGGGCTCAAAGCCACTCAACAAGGCTGAAAACAAAAAGCAACTCACCACATGTATAATGTCTATTGTTTTGCAAGCGTTTTGTTTAACCTGGAAACACATCGATGTTACTCATACAGGTGGAACAGGCTAGTGCTCCCTGTACACCTGCAATACAACGTGCAACTAAAAGACAGCATTTGGTCCAGCCCGTATTTTCCAAGGCCCTTTCCGAGACGGAATATGCCTGGATGTCGAATTTATACCTATATAATACACAGTTCTTTTGGCGAATACACACAAACATGTGGCATTCTCAATTATCTGTTTGCAGAGATAACATAGGGGAAATGTTTTGAAAACGTAGCCTTTCTTATGTTGCCTATAATAAACCATCCACCAAAAGGGAGCAGCACATCTTAAAGGCAGCAGCCTCCCGAATGCTGAATAACCGAGCACTCCGGAGAACAGTGTTTTGTTTCTTCTGTGCATCTTAACCTTTGCTCCACGGGGAATATTCTCTAGGACGGCTTCTAAAGAAGGCATATTAGGCTCTATGCTAATCAGGTCTGAGCCTTTCAAGTAACGGCTGCTGATTGTATCAAAAATGTGCCAAGAGAAACAATCCGAGAATGGAAAACCTATTTGAATTTTCTTTTGAAGCTACAAGTAAAAACTCCTAGCAGCACCAGTCCTTTCAGGAGCATACGATTTTCATACTTTATGCACTTCAAAGTGCAAATGAGGATTACGACCTTATATAGTGTATATGCACCTATATTTTATTTATACTGCATCTGTGCAATCAGGAGAAAAGATATTTCCATGACCTTCTATCAGCAAGAAGCCTAACAAGACTATTCAGATCTATTGAAAATTCACAGTTAATTAAAGGTTAAAAGGAACTTGCCAATTAGTATGAAAGATAATTGTTCTCCTTTGGCTACCTGATTATGTTTTCCCTTGAACACACTGAAGTGTATGTTGTCCTGCTGTCAGTAAATGTAATCATAAAGCACTCAGGGTACCGTGGAGCTCTCAAAAGGCTTGGCCCTAAAATGTGAAATTCTCTGTGATTTCTACTCTTTCGTTATGCATGTCAACATATTGATATAAATCAAGGAAAAGAAATAAATGCCTAAGATGCTACTGGTGAGTAAGGCTCAGCACCCACAGAACTGGGAGTTCTATTAAGTATCGCTGCATTTTATTCTAAAAATCACAGAGAAAAAGGAAGAAATCACCAAGGCTGCAGCTGTGCAATCCAGCCCTCACAGATGATAAGAAAAATCAAATACCTGATAGATCCTTTCCAAGAGTAACTGTGATCTTTCTTTCCTGAACTGCTATTTGTGTACCAAAAGCAAGGCAGAGGCTTTTGTACAGCTTCAGAATGCAAACAGCACCGAGCTGCTTTCTTCCTGCTCATTTAATTTCCCTGGTCACTGGCAGCAGGGCTAAGATGTGCTTGCTCTCGCTGGCTCACTAAAAGCTAACAGAGCCCCAAAACCTGAAATACACTCCCAAATTCCAAAGAGCCTATGAATTCACATGCTTGGCTACAACCAGAGCTCAGCCCATAACCCACTCAGTGGCAACCTCATGAAATTCCTTCCCCTCGGTTGCAATCAGAAGCTCTCCACCGATGACGTACATTTTCAGGACCACGTCATTGCTCAAAATTAACTGATGAATGCCTTGCGGCAT
Organism: Rhynchotus rufescens; assembly: GCA_032273925.1. Taxonomy (NCBI): domain Eukaryota; kingdom Metazoa; phylum Chordata; class Aves; order Tinamiformes; family Tinamidae; genus Rhynchotus; species Rhynchotus rufescens. The sequence continues at coordinate 21,356 of JAVCKT010018868.1, read as the reverse complement.
CTAATTTACATCTAGGATAAATTATGTTAATGGTTACATGCTGTTGACATTCTGTGACCAGTTATTAATGGAGATGGAATATGTACTATTGTTTCTATTCAAAGATTATAGGTCAGCACCTTTCACAGCAATACATAATTCATTAGTGACACCACTCAAAGTTCCTTTGTAGACAGATACTTTTATATGTAAACCTATCTCTTCTTATTTTTCAAGTAGTTTCTCTTCTAAAATTCTTTTAAAAAAAGCAGTTATGTGCAAAGTTGAAAGAAATATTTCTAAAATGTTCATGCAAGCATCCACTCTTACTTTTAACTGATCACATTTTCTCTTTATAATCACATGTTTTGTCTCTACAGCTAATAGGTAGAACAGATAAATTATGCATATTCTCAAACTTTCAAGAATAGCCTGTTTCTTGCTTTAAATACTGTTTTTGATAAACACAATGACGCGGGTTTTTTTTGCATATTTCTATCTTCCAAGATGATATTTAGGTGGAAAATAAAACAAAGATACTCTTACCTTCATTACAATCAAAGTAGCAAAAGCAGATCTGGGGATACAAGAGATGAATATCCTATTTTGTTGGTTCAAACAGAAAAAACAAACAGCTCCTCGAGTAGGCCCTGAAATAGGGGTTGCTCCCCAGAGGGAGGGGCAAGATGAATAACAGCACTAACTGTTCCCCAAGTACCTCCAGGTGTGAAACTACAATCAAAATCCTTCCCTTTTCCCACAAATGCCAAGGAAATATCCTACACAAGATCTATGCCACCTGGGACATTTTCTCTCGCCCTCACCTTTATCTCCTGTGGTACTTCTCCTAATTGCAGATAGAAATAAACAAAAAATATCTAAGATAACTTAGGACAAGAGTGATTGTTGTCCTAGTTACAACAGGCATTCCACCAGTCTCCTGCTCTATCTTCCCTCTCCGCAGGGCAAGAGACTGGGGATGGAGGAGTTTGTTGCCCTGTGCCATCCCTGTGCTGCTGAGCTAATTAGCCAGCTGTGATTACACTCATCTATTGACACAGATAGATTTTATTCAATTTCCCCTTAACAACAACCAAAGTTAAAATTCCAGCTTGTAATGCTTAAACATGCTTAAACATCAAAATGAGTTTACTTTTGCACAAGTTTCTCTTTTATGTTATTATCAGATCGAAAGTGTGCTTAGTTCTCATGAATAAATCTGCAAATGGCAGTAAGGATATCCCTGCAAATCAGGGCATCATGGCAAATTTGCTGTATTTTGTCCTCCCCAATCAAAAGCAGTGACAATTCAAATCTTTTTTTCCTGATAGTTATGTAGTTATGAGTTTCTTAGTACTTAAGACAATTCTTCAGTTTTTGTGACTACACTATCCGTTTCAATATATATGTGCCTGTTCCAATAATCTGACAAGAGCATTATGAATTATTTGTCATTGCATTCAGGAAAAACTGACACTTGAGTTCCATTACAAAAATGGTGAACACTGGCCCAAATTTCTCCTCAGTTATGTACATCATGAGAATTCACTTGGAATAGAATATGCAACAGCAAACAACTTTGACATGCTGGTTTTAACCACTGTTACATTAACCTCATTTAAATTACTCTCCAAGCTCATGCCGTTCTGCACAATGCACTTCTCAGGATACGACACACTCCATCTTTTTTCATTCCTAGAACTTTCAAGTTTGTAAGAATTATTCAAAAAGTTTGGAAGATAGATTTCTTATTCTTCTTTAGTTGAATTGCCTTATTATCACACAGAAAGGGACATTTGATTTCTCAGTTCTTCACATGTAGAGCAAGGACAAAAAAGTTATTCCTCGCAAAGGGGGGAAATAAACCGCAGTGAAATAGACATTTTTCTAAGGAATAAATACAATACTTTGGCTCATTGGCAGCTACAGTTAATTAACATTTTCCATTATTGTATTTCTCACATTCCAAATATTTCAGTGAGCTCAAAATCTTTGATATACTAAAGGTGTATTTACGCTGCACTATGCTATCTTAAATAAACGTTGCCTATTGTCATAATAACTTTTAGATTAACCACAAATATTAGGATAAACTATGCTTATTACTAATGAGTGATTCTCCTAAAAAAATAAATTTTATCTTTGCCTCTTAATAAAGAGAATTTAAGATGGAAACACTGAAGACATTACCATCAAAATTGCTGTATGAACTACTTATGAATGGCTAGCATAAATATTCAGTATCATACTAATTCTAGACTAATTTTTGTTCTGTGTCTGTTGTTTGCAGAATTGCCTTTCTCTCAAAATGTCCTATTTTTTAAGAGCATGTGTCTTGTGCCATTATCCTTTCTGCCAAAACTGCAGGGAATGGCATTCCCTGGCTATCCCCTGAGTCAATCCTTGCTCACCATTTTTGCTCTGCCACCTACCCATGTTGAAGATGCTCTGCATCACTTGGGTTTGAGCAGTGGCTGGCTACAGCGTTGATGAAACACAGACAGCCACAGTCACAGTTCGACAAGCCTCGTTGGTGGCATCAACTGGTGCACTCACGCCAGCTACGGCACAGGGATGAGTGAACCTCATTTGGACACGAAAACTCAAGCTACAGCCTTTGCTACATGTCTTTGCACAGCATCATCTTGCTCATTCTTCAGCCATCTCCCTTGACAAGGTGACCTCAGCACTGATGAGGGTAGAGAAAGAAAGCCTCCTTCTCCTTCTGCATATCAATCCTTATTTTTAACTGTACCAGCTCCCTTTCTGCTCTCCATGTGTCATTTATTTCAAGCATTTGTATAATACCAAGTGATCATCTTTATATTTTAGACAACTGATCCTCCAGGGTTTTGGAATCAGACAGGTTTGCTGCAGGCATAAATCCCAAATTCCAGCTGTTTATTCTAGCTTTTAACAAACGGATTGTTCAACAACAACAAAATAATGCTAATATTCTTAATCCATATATAATTAGTTCTCCAGAGCAAGCTGAAAATGTTAACGGAACCTCTGAACAATAGATATTTGTGGAAAATATAGGAAAATTTTTACCTTGCTTATCAAAGCAAGGCTGTCATAGATTTTATGTGTTTTTATTCTACAGAATTGAACAAAACAGCTTATGTTCCAGAGTAAGGATTATACTGCCTCTTCACACCAACTCAACCAGGTTTCCACACAGTAAACAACAACAAAAAAAAGTTAAGTATCTTCTGCTAAGCAACTGTCTCAGTGAACATTCATCAATATATGTAATGAATAGATCTATTGTTTAAAAAAAAAAAGAACAAGCACTTCCTCAAAGTTTTAGAGTTGAATTTCTGAACTGTTAGAATGCTCTGTGAGTAATTAACCAAACACAATACATGTTTCTGCAAAACCTCTATTACAAAAACAGAAAGTTCAGAAGTTAAAAGGGGAACAAACAAAACAGATATCAAGACACTGAAAGAATCTCTCAAACCCACACAAAGTTCAGTAGCTGGAAAATTTTCAGTAAGTTCATTCATTTTCTTTTTATTCTTCATATAAAAAGAAATATTCTAAGAATGAAAGAACCCTCCAAATTTTTGTAATAAACTATGGAAACAGAATAAAACTCACAGTAAGAAAACCTCTTACAAAACCTTTTTCCTTTCCTTAACTAACCTTTTATAACCATTCAAATTAAATGTCTCTCTTCCAGACAAACAGGCTGAGGTAAAATTGTTCTTTCATAAGTAAGATCAGAGGATATTCTGCAAGCCAAAGGAATCCTGCACAAGGCGTTTACACTTTGGTGATGGTTGAGCTTGCAGAACACATGGAAGCTGAAAGTTTCTTCAAGTACCCTTTGTAGCACTAAGGAAACAAGTTTTATTTGCAACAGATGAAGAAAAAGGAAAGGTTCTCCTACATATCATCATCCAGTCAAGAAAAGAACAAGTGATATTTTAAAACTACCTTCAATTCCTAAGTTTCAGTTGAAAAAAATCATATAGAGTGAAATGACCATCCCAGGGCAACTGAACCATTTACACCCCAAGACAAGATCTAGAGAGACCAGATGCCACATGCCTCTGTGGCTTTTTGCACAAACAAGACGTATAAAACCTTCTAACAAATATCCTGCCTTGTGCAGACACAGAAAAGCTTGCTATGTTTCCATCAGCTATACTTAAAACTCAACTACTAAAAGAGATGATGATAATTTTCCATGGTCATTTCAGTATAGTGGGAGATGGCTCTGAAAAACCACACAGGGAAAAAACGGGCAAGTTCCTCAGCAGAGAAGAAAGCAGCACATATAGAAGAAAGGATTCTGGTTAACTAAGTCATGAGAGAGAATTTCCTTCTATGACCGAGTAGCAGACTATCTGTATAGGAGAGAGAAAATAAACGTCATAGATCCTGCTTAATTAAGGCTTCCAGCATTATCTCATATGCCAATCTGAGGAGCAAGCTAGAGAAATAGGAAGTTGTGGAACCAACAAAACTGATTCAAACCCCATACTTAGAGCATAATCTTAATAAAGTGATGCGTGAAATAGCATTCAGCAGATCAGCACCAGATACTGCACTGTTTGATATCTGATAACTGCATGATTGATGGAACAGAGGTATCCGTCTCTTGAAAGCTGTCAGCAAACAGAAGACGAACAAGAATATACTGGAAAATAGTTTATAATTCAGAAGACAGTAACATGCCTAAATTACATGAAAAATGATATCTAATTAGGCCTAATACTCTGGATTTTAGCAGAAACAATCTGCACAAATCCAAGTTGGTTCTGCAGCAGCGTGAAAAAGGAGGACCTGATGGTTACAGTCGATGGCAAGCCGACCATCCGCACCCTAGTCATTGCATTATGCTGTTAAAAACCACCATGCTGGAGAGCAGCGAGAAAAGACAGCACCTGCAGCCCAGCTTGCAGCCCCCTCGGCATCGCTAAACCCTCGCCTGGTGCATTGTATGGGCTGGTTGCAAAGCCAAGCTCAAGGGGATCCAGAGGAGAGTAAGGATCTTGACTCCAGAAAATAGGACATATGAAATACACCAAAAGCATCTGGGCTGCTTAGATTAAAGATAAGGAGAGGATTATCATGTCCAAACAAGAAACTCCACAGTGCATTAGGCATGTGAATAATGAGCCTTCAATGACAGTGGTAGCTAAAACTAGTAGTCATAAGCCTAAACGGCCGCAGGGGAAATTTACGTTATACATAAAAAGAAAATGTTCTTATGATAAGGATAGTTCAACAATGGAACACATTGATTTGGGAGGTTGTGCAATATCGACTATTAGAGATTTTACAGGCCAGATTAGACGAATAATTGTCAAGATTCACAGGCATAACTAATCCTGCTTTTACACAGGGAGATGGGACTAAATAATTACTCAACATCCCTTCCAGTCCTGTTTTCTACATTTCTATCCTATGTAAAATGTAACTATTGTGATTTCATTAGCTGTGAAGGTGGTTGTAAGGACAGGTATATTAAAGATTTTATGGAAGTGAGGACCAGATAACAAATTGCCTTTGAAAAGCAGGTGAGAAAATGAAAGGCAAAATATATGGAGAACTATATATTCAATATTGTGGAAGATTTTACATGACATGCAATTAAGCAAAAACAGCTGATATGATCCAGAAGGCTGGTGATGCTGCAAAATGTCTATCTTGAAATTCATTATAAGAACTTAACATGAGTTCTTTGCTAAATTAAACCTTATGCTTTTACCTCAAATAATGTCAGATCACATTTGTGTGGAAATCATCCTTAGGTTTTGAAACTGTGCAAGAAAGCCAAAAAAACAGTGCGATTAAACAGAAAGAAAAGAAAATGAAGCAGCCATTTAAAATGAATTAACTGCTCTCCTTGTCCCACCAAAAACTGTGTGTTTTGGAACAGAAAAAAAAATGAAGGTAAAGCAATACAAACGATAGCATTAGAAGAAAAAAATATTTTTTCTGCTGCATGAACTCAGTAGCATTGTGGCAAATGAATTGTACATGTACAGCCCCTATTGAGAAGATAAGAACAATTTCTTCTGATGAGAAACAAATCTACGTCCTGCCATCACTGACCACTAGTAAAAGCCATTAGGGAGGCAGCAGCAGAGGAGTGTTCAGTGGGCATGTGGCAGCAAAAGAGGCACAGTGACATGCAGAATATAGATGCATGCGTGACATGCACTTTATTTAATGACATTAATTATAAACTCTTCTCAATTTTTAACTTTTTTCTTTTATACAACAATACATGTGAATAACACTGAAATCAACATCAATTTGGAGATTATTTAATAAAAGGAAAAGAAACAACATAGAAATAAAAGAGTCAGGCTGAGAAAAGCTAGTTCAAAAACAAGACCAATAAGGAGTAGACCAAAAAGACAAAAGTACGATAAAGAACATATGGAAAGAGAATGAACAGCAAATGCAAAAGAAATTATCAGAAGTTCAAATATCGGTTAAAAAAAGACAGCTTGAAGAATAGTCCCCCACTGACAATGAAATAGCTGAAGTGAAAGAGCAAATGAAAATTTAAAAGAGCTTTTAATCAAAATTGTAAACTGAAACTATATACGATGTCATGAAACTTATGTAAACAGTTAGTGGACATCCACTTAAATACATTTTGACTTTCATTTCTCTTTTTAATTTAAAATAAGCTTCTAGTTGAACAGAACTCATGAAAATAGAGGGAAATTTTCCTTTTCCTTTAACATTAGGAGACAAAATAATCAGCATATCCTGATTTTTAAGTCAATATTAAATTTTGACTTTTTTTTTTTTTAAATATTTTGGGCTGACAGTACTAGATTTCCTAACTGAGGAAATCTGATAGTTCTGATGAAAACATACACCTACAATTGTCCTTCCTTGGAAATACAGTTTTTACAAAAAAAAAAAATTGTCCTTCAATTGCCCTCTGCAATAAGTTGCCAGAATTTAGACTCTAAGAACCAAATGACAACTCTTCTTAGGAGAAGTCACCTGTTTCCTGAGTTCTAGATATTCCACCATAGCACTACCTTGCTTTAATTGATAAACAGTGCTTTTACGGAATGCTGTAGCAAAACATTTCAGGTTCCTTCTAATCTTGGACTGTGTTCATCAATATCAAAGGACTCCTCTCTCATTCTGTTATATTAAACTAGAGAGCGCCTAAGCCAGGTAATGCCATCAAAATTTAGGCCCAGATTTAAGCCACTATAACTTAACATTTATTCTGAATACCAAAGATACTACATAAATAAAAGTGAATGATTAATATCTGAAATAAGGTAGAAAATGCCCCAGAAGGCTGGCCTTAATTTGTGTGAATCTGTTAAGGGTAAAAGAGGTCTAAGTCACTAATGAGACGCAGCAATGCAGTATTGGTGGGCCTTAGAAGACAGTTTCTGCAGCAAAAAGCAGCAGCAGTCTTAGACAGGCACCAGGCTGCAGATTTCTTCCCACAGTAACTGCAAGGACAAATATCTGCTCTCCTTACCTTCTCCTATCTGAGCCTATCTTGGACCTGGTACAGTCAGTGGGATTCTTTTCACTGACTTTTAAGACAAAATCTTTTGAAACAAGAGAATAAACTGGCTCCTACTATTTTCACTATACAGAATGTTAAAGGAAGATAACACAAAACCAAATGAAAATGATTTGACACCTTTTTTTTTGCCTGCAGAGAGCAATTTTTGCTCCCTTTAGGACAATGCTTTGTCAGTAAGCTTTTAACTCATTTATCCAAATTGCTTGACTAGTTTAATTCTACTGCAACTCCATTAAAATTGCTAGGGCTTTTGCCAGTTTAACTCCATGGAATTTAGTCGAGTTAGACTGGCAAGAAATTGTTTCAATCAAGCAGTGTATCATGTCACGTAAAACACCTCATTTTTGCATTCCTGTTTCTCTTACCTCTCTAGTTTGCTTTGTACGTTGTCATTTTTCCCTACCAAGTCTGCCCCACGCTCCCACCCTTGATGCTGCCTGATAGCATTTTCTCACATACGAGTTTCAAAAAGTAGTGGGATTTGTTTGTTCGCTTTCCTAGCTTGCAGCCCGACCCTTGCCTATCAGCTCTGTTCCCACCAGGGAGGCAGGAAGAGGAGTCATATGGTATTTTTACACCCATTTGTTACTGCTATGATGACGACTTACACAGGTCTTTGCAGAATTTGTCACCTGATGGATGGGCTGTTGTTTTTCTCATTCTGCTCAAGTTTAATAGCAATAGAGAGATGTGCACACGTTCACGCACAGGTGAGTATGTTAGGTCAAAGAGGTACAACTGTGTACACTGCAGACAGCATTCTGTCAAAACTCATTAGAGTTACTTGATCAGAAACTAAGGAAAAAAAATATCCCAGCATATTTGTGAGCATAAAGATCCTGTAGGAATATTAACTGATTCATTGCAGCAGAGCATCTTCATTTTAACCTCTCCCTCCACTCAAAAGATGAACTTTGATGACATGCTGTACTGCAGCAATGGGGAAGTATATTAGTAAGATTTTACGAGCACAAATTTGCCTGGAGCTCAGCTCAGGCTCACTGAGTGCCAAGAGAACCATCAACCATCAGCTACTGGTTTGCTTATTGTACAGACTTTACAGAAAAAACTCATAAACTTTTGTATGAGCATAAGAAGTGAGATAAATTCTCTTCCATAGAACTATGTTGCCTGTCTACCAATAGTCTAAGAATACAGATATCCTAGCAAAGAAGAGCATTAGATATTTCATGTCTCCTAACATAGCTTTCCGGTAAATTAAGATGCCATCACTATACAATTACCACTTCATTGAAAAACTATATCTTTTTTCTTTTAAAACGGGTCCCTCAAAAAAGGAGATATACAAATATACGTTTTGGAAGGTTGTTTGGGTGCTTTGGATTTTCTCATCTGAGACAGAACATCAGGCAGTACAGGAGAAGACGTACATTTCCAGTAATGATTCATAAAAAGCTGCAAAAAGTGTAACTTTTCCCTTGAATAGACCAGAACTTTCTGCAAAGAATCATGTTTGAAATTTCAAAGTTTATCTGAGAAGCTTCCCCCACTGTTTCCAACATACTCCATCCATCAGAAATCATTCCAGTTGAAATTGGACTAGGAAAAGTCAGGTTTTAGAAGCACAAATACAATTAAGTAGTCAGAGACATATGCCTAACAAACAGGAGAGTGCTTCCAAGATGTTCGGCAATGTACATGCGTGTTATAATACTTTGTCTCAAAACCTTAAATCCTTCCAGAGTTACTTACTCATTTTTGTTCATTCTTAACTTTTAGAGTTGCTCTGCCATCTTTATGCACTATAAATGGAAGAGGTCAAATCCTGTGCTTAATGCTCAATATTTCCATGTGCAGCAAATCAATGTCACTGTTTTCTGCAGCCCTCGCTGAGGTAGTTTGAACAGTTTGCCCGAGTTACTGCCTTACATGGTCTGAATCTGGAAGTTGGACCAGCTCATCTCCAGCAGTCCCTCCTAAATGCAATTACTCTGTGGTTCTGTAAATTAAATTTGCTTGAACTGGCCTGACACAAAGTGGGGAGCCCTACTGGAAAAGCCACAGCGAGGAGGCCAATTAGGATGGTAACCTTTCGGAAATCACCATCCCAGCTGCTGATAACCTGCTATGACCGGCGGCTGGATTATCACCTCTTCCAGTCGTGCCACTGGAGGGAGATTGCGCCTTTAACTTGAAAGATTGTAGAAATAACCTGTCCTGATCCAGCATGTTCTTGGGATGCACATGAGGAGAACTTTCTCTCCCTGCTCTTAGCTCTTTCATCAACAGTCGCCCATCTGTTAGCTGGTTGATGGACTGCAAGGGGAACACTGTAGCCGCTCTGCTCAGATGTATTAATAATTTGACTTTGAACTAGTAGAGAGATGAGCCACAAGGAAACAGAAACAAAGCTGGTGAAAGAAGGCATGAGCAAGTGCAGGGAAAGGAAAGTGCAGAGGAGAACCAACCACAAAACTCAAGCTAATAAGCTCTCTATCATTGATCCTTCATCTGACTCCAATACCCCGTAACATTACTGTATCCGGCTTGAAGTTACAAGGCCTCCATTCAGAAGAAGGAAAAAAGTCTGAATTAAATCCCTGAGTTAACAAAACCTCTCAAGTGCTATCTTAACACCAAAATAAACTGAAAAACATGGCTAATGCTAGTTTCACAGACCCAGCCATGTCGCAAGAGGCAAATAGGGTTTACTGCTTAAAGAGCAACAGCTTTACAAACTGGAGCGGGGACAATTAACACCTCAAACGAAGATAAAACACTAGCTCAGAAGGTTCCCAGGAACTACAGGAGAAGCAGAAAAGCAGCGTTCACCCAGGGCTCCACGAGGGGATGAGCCCCGAGTAGATCTTCTCACCCCAGCTGTCCCAGGTCCAGCGCCCCAGCCAGAAGACGAGGCCACAGCAGCGCGCAAGCTGCTGCTGAAGCTCTGGGCTGAAGCAGACGACACGGAGAAAAGCTTATTTTTTGAGAAAAAGGAACAAAGACAGGATTTGACTGCTTTGTGTTTTAAATTTAGGTAGGCCCGATTACAGAACATGTGCCCCTGACCTCAATTTTGCGCAGCACAGAACTGCTACTCCAGCTTTCACAGAGCTCTCATATGATATCTGCAGCTCCATCAGACATCCTGCCTTGCTGTTTTGTTCACTACCATATCATAAGCTGCCACCTCTCACTGTACAAATACATCAATTTATGTTGGGCCTGTCTTTTAACAACTCAGTGTCTCTTGATCTCCTCTTTCAGCCTTGGCAAAATAACCTTGGTACTGTCCCTGGGGCTGAAGATTCCTCTTTTTATACACTGCTGTTGTGCTCGAAGGATTATAGCCTGGCTGAGACTGGAGGAACTGTAGCTCCACGCAGACTGAGTCCCTTAGCACTACAAGTACCACTTATTTAGTTTTCTCTTTTTAGGGAGAAAGCTTGTTTGTTTCTTAACATCGATATATAAAAAAACAGGAAAACTGAGTCACAGAGGACACTCATGAAATACTTATCCACTTGTCACAAATTCACTTTATAGAGAGAAAATTTAAAACTCAAATCCAGAAAATTCTGAATAAATGGACACAGCTTCATACAGAGGTAGGCAATCCTTTAAGTCTGACAGCACATTGACTGGAAAATACAGCATGAAATCCAAAACTGAAGCATTAAGTTAAAATTTTTAAGCTGTCCATATTGGGCAAAGTTACTGGGGGTATCTCTTTTTTTAATAAATGCTTAATTTTTCAGGAAGTACTCTTTTGTTCTGAAAATGCTCAAAGATTTCGATGTTTTAAAATTAAATTTGATTCTTCTCAATTAGAAATAGGAGTAAATAAATCAAAAAAGACTATACTGCAAACAGGTTATTCAATCTCACATTGCAAAAACAGTGGCTTTGGTTAAGATCTGATTTCATTCTGGGATGACTCAAACTTAGTTTATTAAAAGAATGCTTTTGTTTTAAAGAAGTATTCCCCCACACACACCTCATCAAACCAAAAATTCCATGTCACTTACTCTCAATTCAGTGATTACCTCTATACTATAACTCAATATCTACCTACTTGGATAAAGAACCCACAGCTTCCCATTTCAATAAAATTAAGCATATTAATGATTAAATGAATGATTAACCCTGATTCCCTTGAGCCTTTCCAAATGAAATCATGACAGTGCAGGTAAAAGAGCAAGTGCTTCAGGATAACCTGAGGAGGAGCAATGCACAGCCTTGCTATCAAGGCCAAGAGAAGACAGAGCCCAGAGAGAATAAGAGGAGGCACAAAATGGTACAAGTCCTAAAAGATATTGTTCTGGGAGGCAGAGAAGCAGCTCTCCGGGCAGCTTTGGTGCAAAGACACTGGAAAAATCCAAGGAACTCATTGCATTTAGTGAGCTTAGGCACAAGAAAGAGTTTTACCAGCCTGAAATAGCTGGTGCCAACCCGAGGTAGTTTTATACCTTTGCCATCATCCCAAAAAGAGAAAACAGAACACAAATCATCTACTGAGAGCACAAATATAATATTTCCATCCCAGTAGCCTTAAAAATACGCTAGGAAATTTGCAAAAAGCAGCCAGCTCTCTCCATTGTACATGCACACAGGCAGGATGTCGGGTCAGCACGCACAAAGTTTTGGCTTATATTAACTCCTTTCTTACCTTAATAAAGTAATGTTTCCATTGTCTCCAACTTGAAGACAAAAATAATTCTAACTTATCCAATCGCACCACTAGCACAGACATACACCACAGAATAGGACCATGATGAGTACTCATTTACATAGTAGTAAAACTGAATCAATTCAGCCAAACCTGACTACTACACCCAAACAAAATATTTCTGTGCAGAACTGTCGTGCAGCAATCCTCGTATGCTGCTCACGCCAACACCATAGTTAGAGGTGATGTGTTCCTATATGCAGAATGGTCCTAACATCACCTCTGAAATGAAGTGTTAGTCACAGTCAAGCTCCTCCTCCTCATCTTCCCCCCACATCATCTTGTTAACTAGGAAGACATATAGACCAAAAACTACTGTCAGTAGTTCTGTCATGGCCAACTCATGCATCTGTGGCAATGCCCCTGCCTCAGTTGTAAAGATTTAGTACAATTTGGAAATTTAATGTGCTTATCTTCTTGCTCAAGAAGTGATAGCCCTAATAATTTTTTTTTTGATGATAAGTACCCATTTAAAGGTTATTCTGAAGTCTCATTGCCTAGGAATTCAGAAGACATATAAAGGAGGGACCATGAATAAAATAAAATGGAATAGACTAGAATATATGAGAAGATAAAAAGGCTTTCAAAAGGCTCTCCTCTCGACAGCAGATATGGCTAGCCCACTTTAAGAGGGTATTTCTCTCCAAATACTTTATTTGAAGATGTGTTCAGTGACATCAAGCAAAAAGGGAGAAAATGCCAGCCTTGTCAGCCACCAGTGCAATATGTAAGCGCCTAGCAATTAAAAGACCTGCAATATGTCTTTCATAAAGATCAAGTAGATTATGCTTTTCTTTAAACAGAAATAATTATACTGCTCATTCATTAACTTCTTCATAAATTCTATTAATATTGAACTGCTATATCCTGTATACGCAATTGAGACTAAATGAACCTCATTACATGGTGTCCATGAAAACGATAATAGGAGCAAGGATAGGAAGTGTAGATGCTAATAATTAATTGCTCAGCTTCCAGTATTACAAACTTTAAATCAACAGTTCTATTTTAAAACAAAATCATCTTGTTTGCTAGCAGCAATTTATTACAATCCATGTGCATTAGTGGCACTTTCCTTTTAATGCAATTTTTGAATGGTGAAAAGAGATAAACACGCAGTGATTTTTATCTATGTTTTTGATAAATGAATGTCTCAGCAAAATTTTACAACTAAAAAGGTTATTTACTTAAGAGAGATTTTCTGTACGTGGAAAGGTCAGATTTTTTTTAGATTGCTGTGAAATTGCTTCTGCTTTTTAGCAAGTCTTCCAAGAGGGCTCCTCTCCTTGTAGTGTTGACAAGGACACGGGAAGGATGGGGCCCGAAGAAATCAAATGAACAGCATAAAATTCTAGCTGGAATCTTCTGCTGCCACAGTTTGTGGTTTTTGAAATTCTGTCAAAATGTTGAACAATGTGAGAAGAGAGAGAGGACTTCTGAGCAAAAATCAATAGCTGGGTCTTTTGAACTGTCCATGTACAAAGTTCTAATGAAAATGTCCTTGAGGGAAGTTTTAATAGTGGACTTTGAGATCAGCTCCTCCACTGCCCTGCTAGCATTGTACAGCATTTGAAGTTTTCAAAGGCACCAATTCACAAAAGTTTGGCTCATACAACTGAGGATCGAGATGCCTCTGAGGGATCTCAAAAACAGCAACCTGCCGCTGAGGACTATCCCGAAGAGCGTGTGTATTATTTGCACTGTGTCAGGTTTTAGCTGGAGGGTACAGTTTACTTCAAGGGAGTCTGTAGGTCTTTAAATAGCATCTCTCCACTACAAACTAATAACTGATCAGATGCTCAGTGCAAAACAAGAAGTGCTCTAATCTGACTAAGGGGATTTCATGTAATATACTGCAAATAGATGGACATTTCCTATAAATATAGTTTATAAAATGTTAAATCAGGTTTGGCTATAATATCCTATTAACTGGATTACATTTCCTTGTATGTATTCGAGCCTGTTAAAAAATGCAAAGCGTTCAGTACCACATCAAGGTCATTCTGGGAGAACTGCCGCAGACATTAAATTGAGGTTAAAATGGTTGCTAAGTGTTGGGTTATACAGTAATTGCACTGATGTTCCCCTAAAACACAAAATGCATACATTTACTGTGCCTTTGGAGCATTTTTTCCCCCCAGTGCCATTGAGAATTTATATGCAGGCGTTCTCAATTATAGTTAGTGTTATTAGAATAAAATCTTCTGGTATTAACATAAAAAGCTATCTGGCATGAGTACAGGAAATGTTTCAACTATCTGAAAATGTTAATTAA
>JAVCKT010018867.1:0-14872 GCA_032273925.1 Rhynchotus rufescens | reverse complement strand
TAATGCATCTGATAGCTATGAACTAGGTCATATTGTTGTTGTTCCATTTTTAAGCAGAGTCAGAATGTCTCCAGCCAGAAATTTCAGTGGAGCTTCCACCCTGTTGTCATGACTTCCACAATCAATTTATACAGCATTACACAACACTCCTCATTACATAACGTTCCTCACCACTCCCCAAGAACTAAAACACCCCACCTACCCCCAAAAACACAGTCCTGCTGCCCCCACCTCTGCTTTGGTTGCCAGACTTCTGCCATCCAACATGTAGCTCTTGCCATCTTAAACTGACACCAGAACTACTACTCCAGCAGTTAAGCAAACATCAAATAATTATTTTGAGTTAGTCACTCTAAAGGGTTACAATATTAATATAAAACAGTTCAGAAGTCTAAACTTAATCCATTTGCAATGATTAAAAAGAGAGTTTAAAGTTTGCAGAGACCACAAATAACAAAACAACTTCCAATGCACGAAGTGATGCAATAAACAGCTATGTGCAAAATGTGTGTCCACGCTTAATGATGCGCTGAATAACTTCAGAAAGATTTATTTGATCAACGTTGACTCCTACAGTATACCTAGTACAAAAATCTGTACAAAACAGAGACAATTCCAGAAGAATAAATAAGAGAAAGCAAAAACAAGAGCAATGCAGAAAGTTTATAAATCCACCAGTCAGAAAGGGTTTACAAGAACATATTTAAAAATTTTGTGTAGCTCAAAGTTCCCAGAGGCTGGAAAATGAAGATCAAGTACTTAAATGTCCTCTAAGTTAGAGTAGCAAGAAATAAATTTGCATATGCTTATGAGAAAGAAGAAATGCACGGAGGAGCGCACGCTATCCATGATGGGCAAGGCTGCCAATGCATCAGAGCTCCCTGAGGGAAAAGAAAAGGTTGGAAAGATAGGAAGCAAAGTGAAATATTTTTTCAAATTTCAATTTTTTTTCAAATTTTCAAATTTCAGTTTTTTTTTTCCATCGGTTTCAAGTGATGATCTAGCAGAATATGATTTATTGCAAAACTTCCTTGGTTTAAGGCCAAGCTCAGTGGCCAGCTTACTATGCAAGATACATGATAGCCACAAAACCTGGTACTTCTAGAGAGGCTGAAGAGTTTGCTACTCTGAGAATTAACCAACCCATGAAGAAAACTGATCTGGGAGTTGAGAAGCCTTCAAATCTTGAACCCCCAGGAAGTCAGAACATCAATGCTTTGACAGTCCATAAAGAGAAAGACAGAGGGCCAAGAGGTGCTGAGCAGGGACTTGCCAAGTCCCAGTGAGGAGGAAACAAAGTGACTGGGCAAAAATTTGACCATCTCAATACAAACGCAAATGCTGACTTGAGCCATCGTTTGAAATGGCTCCTTGGGGTATATGTCATTTTGAAAGCTTTTTGTTTCAGCATTTTCATGAGGACTCTTACAAGTTTAGGAATTACACATCCTTATTTCTCTCACTTTGTCAGATTTTAAGGTTAATTCAGGACTTCTCCTTTGTTTTATCCATACAAGCATGATCTGCAGAAGTTATTTTTCCTGGCCTCTTCATGTTCTTTAGAAAAAGATATATTGCTGACACAATAAACACCAACACAATTACAGTCCAAGTCTCAAGAGAATTTTAAGTAAAATATTAGTATAAAATACTAATATTCTCCATATTAAAATGTTAAATGTTGATTTAAGAAAAAGTCACATTTAATTGTTCAGAAAAGTCAGCTTGAAAGACTTAATATAAGAGTATTAGAAAACCTATAAAATACCCATCACTATTCCTACTAGAAAAGAGAGTTATCTTTTTAAATAACCATCAGTTCAGCATGGGAAAGTTAATCTTTCATCCTACAATATACTAATCAGCTGCTTAGTGTGAGTTTCTCAAGGAGGGCTCTTCGGAATTAATGCAAAATGTTCAGAAATTTTAATAATGAACATAATAATTTACATTATTAAGCAGTTCTGTATCTATCAATTAGCAGATACCAAGCAGTTATATACAGTAAAAAGGCTAGTGGAAGACAGATCTTTCCAACTGTTTTGTTCACTTTTTCCAGAGATGACTTGCTGTGTTAGTAAAAGTCACCTTCTTTTAATAAGTATATATTCTCAAAAGAGAAGTTAATTATTCTTTCTGCAAACAATCGTAGTAAGCTTTTCAATGGATACCTCCAGGGATAAACAGTTGTATAGCCTAACTATTCAAATTCCAGCAACATTCAATTTAGACAGACTAAAATCCTCATGTTTATGTTAATCAGCACCAGATTTTCCTTTTTTTTTTTTTTTTTTAAACTGAAGAGGATAGCAAAGAACTGGGAAGTCTGACATTTTGATCATCTTGAACCATTTTCCACTGCTTATTCCTCAAATTCTCCCATGTATTTTAAGCATAATTTTGTGACAGAGCTTCTGCCAACCATTTGGTTATGAAGCTGAGCCCATGAATCAAGTTTGCTGACCAGTCAGCTAGTGTTTTTTCTGGACAGGCTCCCCCACCACTGGATAATTCTTAAGAGGGTTCAGTTCAACACCAAAGAGAACAGCTCAGACCAAGGGTCGGAGGAAAGGAAGATGAAGCAACAACAGCAAAAAACAGGAGCTGGACCTCCAGTGCTCAAGGTCCTATGGGATCTTGCATTGGCAGACAGAAGGTATTGCTAAGGATTAAAAGGTATTAGAAATAGACTCCCAGAATCTTTCGCTCTAGGGCTCACGTCCAGTTGGTCAACAATTAAATTCATACACAGAAGAATACCTTACCCTCCTTGTGTTTTCCAGAACTTTTTGATCTGGCTTCCCGTAATTTGGTGGATTGGCATATGGATCATAGCCCAGCTTTGCTAACATGGGTGCAATCACTGGCATATCTTGCAGGACATCAGCAGGGATCTTCCCAACCCACTTTGACAGCGCTTCCACATTGACCGGCTTGATGACTTGGTCAGTAGATCTTTCAACTCTGTGAAGGCAAAAAGAGAGATCACATTTTGCACTCCAATCAATACTTGCTCCTTAGCTAACCTTATGACCTCTTCTAGTACTAAAATAGTACAAATGCATAAACCTCATGCTGAAGTAAAACCCCTGCATGTTTTTATTATTTTAAAAATGCATATGTCCTGCCCCTGTCATTTAAGTCTTCGATAACAGCAAGCTCAGCATAAAACATTTTGTGTTAAATTAATGCAAAGCAAGAGATTAACAAGGAACTACATTCAGCTGCTCCCAGGCTCTGATTTAAATACATAATATAGAACATTTGGTCTTCGTTTTAAATCCTTTACTGTCCTTTCACCTAAAATGGGAAGGAAGAAAAAAACAAAAACAAAGCATAAGGTCTAGGTAAGATTCTTAAACACAAAGACTATCTGAGGAGAGTGGGGTTGAGAGCAAGAGGACAGAAAAAAAAAAGTTCTAATAAATTTGGCTGTGCATGTGTATGGACAAATGCTGCCTGGACCTGCTTTCAGGTTCCTCTGTGAAACTGCTGCACTAAATCCAGCTTTAAAAGCAGCTGATAGCAGGGAAAACAGAACTAACTCCAAATGCTTTTACATCTGTACCAGGATAAAATGAAAGAAAAGTATGTATTAAAAATAGTATATTCTGAAGCGATTTTGCCTAGGCAGCTATTTTCATAATAAGCCTAATAAAAATTGCTATAAAAGGGTTGATATTTCTTTGCATTTGTGGTTATCACAGCTGTTTTCAGTTAGGAGGCAAATGCCAGAGCTATATTAACAATACTAGTTATAGCATGTCGTCCAGCCATAATACATTCCTTGAGCAGCCACGCTGGCAATTACTTCAAACCACAGAAGGTTTCGCACAACTACGAGTTTTGTGGTGAACATCCTCAAAACCCTTCCAGTGTTTTTCAAGACAGATAAAGAACAGAAAAAGGAGGGGATTTTAAGTAAAAATAAGTGTAGAGCTGTCTCATCAAAAGAGGAAGGAAAAAATAAAATAAAATAAAATGCTGAAGAAGAGAATAAAGGCAGCCAAAGACTTCCTCATATTAAGTAGGCAGTGGAACAGCAAGTCAGAATACTAAATGCAAACCGTTCAGTGTCTAATACTGCTATTTACAGACTATGGCGTAAGAGTTTGAGCTTAGAATAAGACGGAAAATGAAGTCAAGGAGCATCCTGAGGAATTCTGTAAGCTATTTAGCAACTGTTTTTTTTCCAAGTAACCTTCATGTGCATACCAACTCCACATAGAACTGAAAATAAAGCTTCTTACTCCAACCTAGAGCTGCATGCCATCTTATATGGATTCCATTTGACAGATTATCTTGATTTCAGACTAGTTTAAAAATGCTTTAAATATTTACTTTCTATTACCTGTCAATAACATTGCCAAATTGTCTGAAGTCTTTTAGGGATACTGGGGTTCTTTCCTCAAAATGCTTAAATATTTCAAGGCAACAAACTTGCCAAATTTGTGTTCCAGAGCCCTCCTACAGTTAAATGCCTCCAGGCATCTCATGTTGGATCCGACCTGAGCAAATCCCCAAGTCTTCGCAGTAAGTTGGAAGATGACTGAGGGAGGTTTCTCTGCTCACTCTCCTAAATTCTTGCACCATATTGCAGACTTGCAGATTACACGAGTAATTCATTTGCTATTTGACTTCAGAAGTTTATTACCCTATTAATACTTTGCAGACAACTGCAGAATTAATTTCATCCAGCCCTTGCTCTCCTTACCGTGCAAAGGCACTGGGTCTATATATTGACATTTTTTGGAGTTGGTTAAAACCTGATCCTTGATTGTAACAGTCAAGAACACCAGAAGCCACAAAGAATTTAGCTGCAGCTGAGAACAATCCTAGGGCAACCTGACAAAAGGGGAACTAGATCTACCCCATGGTGGGTTTTGTTTGGTTGCCAAAGTCTGCTAAGCTGTGGGCAGCACAGCCTCTGTAAGGCTCAGGGTAAATCAAATATCAAGTATCCCTTCAAAGACTAAGTTTTCTGGGCTCTCTGTACAAAAGGTTTCCTGCCACATGCACCAGCCCTTGCTTGGGACATGGTCTGCTTATGACTGGTGCAAGGAAATCAGACTGGGGCATCTCAAGCTCCCTCTGCACAATCTCCATTAGCATCATATGACTACACTAAACAGACATCCAAGTTACAGAATTTCCAATTTATTGTTCTTCTTTCCCTCCCAGATTCTTTAAAGGTTGAGTCACTGAAATCATTATCAAATTATAAAGGTCTCTTGCAACAGTATAAAACAAATCTGGCCACATATTTCAAGGGTATTTGATTAGATAAAAACACTACAGATAATGTTTTATACTTTATTAATGTTTTAACATTAATAAACTGCTTTCCTACTAGTGCTGAAACTGTCTAAAACAGTGTCAGTTTTGTGCATCACTTAACCGTAAAGAATGAAATAATAATTAAAAAAAATCCATGGACAGATTGGAGGGCCACAAAACAGGAATATTTTCATCCTTGTTTCAGTCTTAAATTTGGAATTTTGATTCAAGAATGATGATGCAGCAACACTACATTGTCTTAATATTTTGACACTACATTGTCTTAATATTTTGAGACATGAAGTACTCTCAACTCCTCGCATCCCATTCCACCAGCTCTAGCAAGAAACACTACTAGAAACTGTGCAAGTTCTGTAACACTACTGAGCTTTGTTATCTAGAGACCCATTAACTTTTACAAATACCAATTTTGAAGCTGTAAATTTTAAAGAAGCAGTCATTCTGTATTCAATATTGGAAACGCCTCTCCCCAGCTCACATTGCTGGGCAAGTTGCCTCTGTTCTTCCAAAGCATTTGGTCACCAACGGACATTCAGAACATAGAAACAAAGAAACTTAACTGGGCATGTCTTGCTGTTTGGAGACAGCTTTTAAATAACTATTTTAGAAACTTAAACAGTCTGGCAGATGCATTTGTCATAGTAAATAAGGAAGAAGAGCTATTCAAACATTCACCTATTCCCCCCCACCGTAAAAATAAGTGAACTCTCTTATCTCAGAAATCCAGCTGTAAATAGCTGCAAACAAACCAAAACAACTAGTGGTTTAATTGGAGAATAAACTTTTTTTTTTCTTTCTCTTTCACAATATTTACCTATGTTTTGTAAGCAGAAGCAGAGTTAAATTTTGGTTTCTGAAAGTAGGTTGGTCAGGTGCACAGACAGCATTACAATACAAAGATTTGCCTAAAACAACGTTTATTTTATTTGAAATGCTTATCCTTTTAAAGAGGCTATTACCAACAGCAAAGCTTGCCAATTCTGCTTTCTATTTTGCTGGAACACATTTCTCAAGTTTCCTGGAAGATTACACTCTTGGCAAATATAACTTGAGGGCTATTATTGCAATAACAAGAATCATTAAGTTCCTGAAATCAGACAAGAGATCTTGCTAAAACAAATAATGCCATATTAGATAAGACAGCTTTATTTTCAGGCACAAGGAAAAGCAAAGCTGCACCTGAAGAAAGGTTGATACTAGAAGTCCAAGTTCATCTTAGATTGACCATTAATTAGAAACTATTTAATACGTTACCTAAATATTTGTTATTGGGACAAGCATTTAGAGGGCACAACTCAAGTTTGGTTTATAGCTAACTATTTGCATTCTTATGTTCTGTGGAGTTTTCATCAGAAATCAGCATGTTTAGGTGCTTAAAACTGAAACAAAGTTCCAACTGCTGTCTGAGGTGCAAAGTTTATTATTTTACCTTTTAGAACAACACAAGATAAGAGAAGAAGGCTCATACTCACTTTGAGAGAGAAACGCCCCCTGCTTTTCCAATCATTTCTTCATGGTGCAGCACGGCTTGGTTCCACGGGATGTGGAGAAACTTTAAGAGAGTCCTCATCCACCTCTCGGGATGCAGTACAAGTTGTTCATAATGTACCAGCATACACCTTTCAAAACCAACCTCCATACACTGGTTATACATTGTCTCTATAGCACGATTCCACTTGGTCAAGCAGTCCCTGTAGCTGTTAAGGTCAAATCCAGCTATGGTGACCTTTCTGGATATCATGGAATGTACGGACGCACGCCCATCCCGTACCATGAGAAGAAATTTGGCATTGGGGAAAATTCTGGCAAGGTAAGTTAAGGATTTTAGAGCAAAAGGATCTTTGTTACACAAATACGGCGCAGGCTCCCCATGTTTCACAATGATTTCCAATAAAAACGCTTGCATAGCTGAGTCCAGAACCTCATCCGTGACTCCAGCTTCATCCAGTCGGATTTTCTCTTTGCTTGACCTAGCCCACATCTGCTTAACGGCCAGAATTCGTGGGATCACCCTCGTCTCCTCTCCACAGCGAATATCCGGATGCGCATCGAGCATGGCCCGCATTAAAGTAGTGCCACTGCGAGGTACTCCTCCAATAAATATTAAAGGCATGTCTTTGTTGTAAGCAAAAGTTTTATTTGCACTTCCATTGGAACCAGTTCTGACCGTGCTCCTCACACTCTCCACTCGCAGAGGCTGGCTCCGTTCCTCTATCCGGTGGTGACACTCCATGGCGTGCTGGCCCAGGTAAAACACTGTCACGGAGCTGATCACCAGACACGCCAAGAGCAAGTTCTGCTTCAGTTTCCCAACCATTTTGGTAAAGGCTGTCACTTGGAAATCAGAGACCTTTTATTTCAGATTATCTTCTAGTTCACATGCCATGGGGGTGCTAATCCAAAATAAGTCAAGGTCTGTTGAGAGAAAGAAAAAGAAGTTTAAAAGTTTGTCGACAACTACTATGATTATAGAAATATCTGACTGGTTGGCTATTAAACACAATGTCTAAACACAAATCTCCCGTAATAAGAAGTTATTTGGTTTTCCTGCAGGAGGAGCAGCACAATAGATAACAACGCAATTTAAATTTCTTGGGTACATTACAAGAGCATTAACTGAAATAATTCTACAAATAGCAAATATTATAGTTTGATCTAGCAAAGACGTCATTTATACAAGACTCCACAAACTGAAAAAAGGAGACCATCTTTCTTCTTAAGTGAGGTTTAAGACCTTCCAAAGACAAAAGCAAAGAAGAAAAATTGTTGAAGTTTTCCAGTACTTGGATAACGCCTTTAAGCAATGAAGAAAACAATTTGCACTAAGAAAACTTCAAATTTTACCTAAAGGTAAGTTTTGATTAAAGTAACATTCAGTCATTAAAAACTACAAACACCAACCAAGATTAAAGTCAACTAAGATTAAAACTAATCTTAATTTAAACAAAGGCAAAGAACAATCAGTCCAGGCTAACTTAGGAGTTCTTGTCCATCCCAACATCCATAAAATCTAAAGCAGATATGCAAAACAAAATTAAGGAATTTGGGATCAATTTCCTTCTTTTCACATTTCTTTTTCTAAAATTTGGCTCCCAAAGATGGTTCTTTCAAAAAAAGATAATGAAGTTAATCAACATACTTCTTATTCCATTAGTTAAAAAAGCACCTCTTAAGCAGGTTAAGCATAAGCACAGCATAAGGTAGATACTGTGTTCTACCTTCAAACAAGAAGGTTGGGATTCCTTCTAAGTGCTGCTGAAAAACTGGTAAGTTCTGTTTGTCAATTCTACTTCATCTGGAAGAATGTGCATTTTGACTGGTATGACAGCAAGACTTCCTCCTCCAAGATCAAATATTGTACTTTAAAGTTAAGAATTTGATTATGCAGTTACTCCATAGAAAGCTTTTATAGAAAGCACTCAAATGACAAACACAACTCAGTAGATAATAGCAGTAAGAAAATGATGCTTCAAAAAGCCTCAGAGCAGCCAATACCTATGAAGTTTATTGTTTTAGTAACTTCCCATTTATACAGTGGTATAAAATTAATTTGAAAATATATTTTGAATCTGATTTGTTATAGGATAATCTTTCTTCTGGTCCAACAACATCATACTTTAGTCCATTTGAAATAATTGTTAAAAGA
The DNA here is from genome assembly GCA_032273925.1 of Rhynchotus rufescens. NCBI lineage: Eukaryota > Metazoa > Chordata > Aves > Tinamiformes > Tinamidae > Rhynchotus > Rhynchotus rufescens. The sequence continues at coordinate 5,928 of JAVCKT010018867.1, read as the reverse complement.
ATAATGAAGCAAGTATGAGAGCTCATCTCTATCAGCAGGTATCAATAATATGGATTTCATTTCACCTTCCAATAGGCAATTTAAGCAGTATTCAATTCTTGGCCACAAAACCAATCTGTGTGTTACATCTACATTTTTTCATTCATTAAAAATTACTGTATAGGCAGCTCTTTTACCCTTATTCTGTTGCTCATCAGCTTTGGATGATGAGAAAGATGAGAGGGAAAGATGAGATGATTCTTCCTCTCCAAATTCAAGTGAAATTAAAACTCCTTAATTGCAATTTTCAGTAAGATCTTGCTTTTCATGGCTGAAATAACTTGCAGAACAGATACGAATCACATGGTTTTAGCTGTAAAGAGTTCCAAATACTGAGATACTGCCAATGTTTTATGTAACTGGCTTCCTCAAAGTTTTTCCATCTCCAAATGAAGAACTCCCTTATCCCCACTTATCCCCTCTCTAAAACATTATCAATTTAATATTTTCTTCCTTGAAAGGATACAAATCCTTTCATTAGTTCAGGGATTCCCTGCAAGATCCTCTAGGCTTCCGCCTTACTGGACTGCCAGCCGTGCCAGTGCCCAGCAGCCGCTGGCAGCCGCTCCTGCGGATTTTGCCATCAACTCTGGTACCTGGCACAGATTCGGTGCCGTGCAGCCCGCTCTATGAAGTGCTCGGTCAGTCTGGGCAACCAGGCAGCCGCAGATACTGATGGGCTGCAGAATTCCTGCTTAGTGCCCCAACTCCTCTCTGGAGCAGCATCCGGATGCACGAGCTCAAGGAAGGAGAAAGGGAATTCCTCACGCAGGCAGAGCTAAGGCAACGCTGATTTCTTCTGCAGTGAAGGGCTAGGGTGCAAGCAAGTGCCTTGCCAGCTCCGTCTGGCCAAAGCTTATTCCAAACCAACAGTTGTCACAGGCTGCACTCTGAGTGTGGCCTCCAATCTTTGCTACCAAAATTAAACTGAAGCCATAATCCAAGGATTAACACATTCCTTTTCACAGGAGCAGTCAAGCAGATCTGCTGCACTGAGGGGATTCTGCTCTTGTAATCACCTTATCCTCAGTAACGAATCTCATTCTACTTGCAGCGCTCCCTAGAATGGCTGGCTTATAACTTTACATTAAGTACCAGGGAAAAAAAATCTACATAAAGAAAAAAAGAAAGAAGAAGCCAAACACACACACACACACACACATATATATATACATACAAAGTCAACAGATATCAGTCCAATCAGACAAGATATGTCAGTCCACAGCACTAAATGGAAAAAAAAAAAATATCTCTCTTCCGATCAGGTTTAGCTTGCACCTTTAGCTTTCAGTTAGGGAAAATAAACTACTCTTCATAAAACCAGCATAAAATAGCATATAGATTGGCTTAAATACTTTTAAGTAAATCTATACTGTGTCAAAAGTCAACATTCTTTAGGCAGAAGTTATGCAACAGAAACTATCCTTTGCTGCAGAGCATACAAGACCTGCAAATATTTGCACTTTATACAATCCCTTACACTGTTCATTTTTGAGTAAATTCCAAAGAACTAATTTCCTCAGGAAAAAAAAATTAAAAAATAAAAAAGCCTTCTCCACCTTTCAGAAGTATCCCTGGAAGTCACTAACATTCTCCCAAATGCAAGCTGATCATGAAGGGGAGCAAAAACCACAACAAAAGCAAAAAAAAAAAAAAAAAAAAAAAAAAAAAAAAGTCAATACTGTGTTTTATTGTTTTGCTCTGGTCACTTATTTAAAATATCAGTAAGAAAAGAGTCTGGATAACTGAAGAGCAAGCAAAATCCAGGAGAGACCATTGACTGAAGGCCAAACACGCAGCTCCCAGGCTGGGTAAGGCACAGCCATGACTCACTCTCAGCACAGTTCCCACGGCCAAGGCAAGTGAAGGTTTTGCCATCTCTGAGGTGGATTCCTGAATTGCCTAAAGTGTTGAGCCCTTACATACAGAGGGAAACATCCACATGACAAAAACCCCAACCTACCAACAACAGACATTTTCATTTGACATAGCAACTTTGTAAAGTTCAGCAACACCAAAGGTGGAAAAACCCTGAAGAGTTATAAGCCAAATTGCTAAAAACCTTCTGTGCTACTGCTTTCCCCCCAAAAAGGAATACCTGGAGCGCACAGCTACCATACAGCCTGGCAAGACGAAAGGTTCAGACATCAGGAAGTCGTTAGAGGAGCCGACAGAAACAGCACCTCTCTCAGCAAACCAATTGTGTGAGCTCCCAAGCCCTTCTTTGCACCATATGTCTTAAAGGACTTTAAATATAACTAAACATGACACATGGAAGTTAGGGTTCTTGCAGCAGCTTGCAATAAGCAGACACCACTTTCTCCGTCCTCTGCGGGAGGAAGTGTTCTGCATCACATCAACGTCAACCTCAGGAACTCCATTACCATCCACTAATACTCTACTGTTAACAGCAGCTGAGTTGCCAACAGTTGAAGTCACATCGAGATAGTCTGCAGTCCCTTGCTGGCTTTAAGTAGAGCTTTGGAAACGCAGAGTTTTTTTCACCCATCGCGACCTGGGAGGAGCAGATGGCCTCTCCTGCTAAATGCAAAGACAACAGTAAAAACAGAAGCTGTAATTTGCAGGAAACTCTACTAGGGTAGATGAGGCTGCGAGCAGCAACAGTTCCAAGTGAGAGACTAAACTAGTTTCTACAAAATAGTAAGCATAACTCAAAGTAAAATCAGAGTTAGGATCTACAAATTTCAGTAACCAAGAAAGTGCAGCTAAGCAGAATTGGATATAACAGGATTACTGCCAGCATATCAAGCCTCTGAGTCAGCCACCCAAGGATGCTAGCGAAGCAAAACGGCTGCTTTTGTTTCCTTGTTCTGCACAAACTAGTTCTCTCTCTCCCCGCACATGCAATAGGTCAAGACTCAGGCTGCTGAAGTCCATTTGAAAAAGCATTCAAGCTTTTTTGCTTGGTGAAGAGGCAAGTTATTCATTCGGATTTTGTGTTGCAACAATTTAGGGGTTTTAAAAGTCACCCACCACCAAACAAACAAAACAAACATTCTTTGTTAGGGCAAAAAGATCAATTACTCTCTAGTAACAAGCAACCTTGACAGGCTTGAGAGCTCAAACTTTGCTTTGGAGCCTGGAAGTAAGATGATCCTCTATCTACTAATTTTCAACCAAAGACACTTTTTTATGGCTAAACCAATAGGACAGCAACACTGATATCCATCAGTTTTGCACTGGCCAGGTTAAAGAGCAAAAACTTAAAGGTGCCAGAGGAGGAAAGGAAGATACTGACAGGGTACAGATTTGCTTTAACTCACAACAATACTTCTGCCACCAGAAGCAGAGGGAAGTGGCAGATGTTGCTAGTTCTGTAACTCCTTTCCTTCAGTTCAGCGATACTGCGTCTGCTTGGCCTCTTAAGCAGCAAGGTAAGCAAGGGCAGTGAGAGAGATGCAGCAGATCTGCTCTTCTGATGCACCTACCTGCCTAAGCCCAAGTGTTTCCTTGCACAGAGGGACCTTTGTCACGATCTTTAAAAGCCACTTTATTGTGCTCAAACAAAGAGGAAACCTACCCCGAAAAGCTTCCTCTATGTAGCAAGAAAAGAAGGAGGCAGGTTCTTCAGCTGCAGGCCCACTGCCCTGCTATGGCCCCAGCTCCTGGCCAAGCACAGCTCACCCAAGAGCCCAGGGCAGGGGATTTTGGAGGGTCTCACACACCGGGATTTCCTGCCACCCTCCACACAAACACTATCGAGTCACTCGCCTAACAAAGAAACACAGCAGAGCTGAGTTCACATGTGACATATATGGCCAAAACATCAGATTTTAAAGAATCCTCTTCAAAGTAACGGGTTTTGAAAACCACTAGAAACACAGTAAAAGACTTCTTAACAGAAAGTTCCATATTAAGCTCACCCAAATAGCATACAGTGGCAGCCTTGCTGTATTTCTGAACTGACATTAAGAAAGGTTTTACAAGAATTCCATAAAAATCTTTCCTTCAAGGAGCTGATTTGTCTTTGGTCATTCCTATTTGTTCAGCACAAAGATTGCACAGGGAAGCTGACAGTTACATGATAATGGTATAGCAAAACACCGAGAAACACAACCCAAGTATTGTAGGGTACCACTTACAGAAGCGAGGAAAACTTCTTGTTATAGGCTCATTCAGGAAAAAAAAAAAAAAAAAAAGTCATTTTAAACAGTATTTATGCCATCATCTTAATGATTTCCCTACAGGGCAGATGTCATTCATGTAACAGAACCAGAGGGGTGTCAGATTATAGCACAAACAAGCAAATCTCATGCTTAAGACCCTGCAAAGTTGGAATTAAAATGACAAGTCTCAAGTCCTAAGTCCATCTTCAGTCTTAAATCACCCTGGCAAGACAACCAAGCTGTTTTCTCTAAATTACCCCCTATCTGGGCTGGGGATGCATGCAAGTCAGCTCAGGGTGAGAGGAGACCACAAAATAGTGTGAACATTGCTCTTCACCTCTAGAGAGAGATAAGCAACAAGATATCTGGAGGGAAACATTTGGGATGCAGAAATAGCCAAGCAGATCAAGGGAAGCCCAAGTTCCTGCAAAATAGTGTGGCAACTAATGACAATTATTTTGCCCAACTGCATCAAGGAATGTGGTCCCTTGGAGCAGAATTTGTTTTAAAAAGAGGGGTTCTTTTTGCAAGGGGGAAAGGGGAGGAGAAATAAATAAGGATCCTATTAACCTTCACAGCCAGAGAGTGCTGCTGGATCCTAAGTTTCCAGACTAGAGGACACAAGCATGCAATCAATTTCCAATTGCTGTGCTCATTCATACGCACCTACCTCTTTCTTTTACCAGCTACCAACCAAACAAAAAATCCTCCCCAGAAAACATCCAGCAAATGAACAGAAAAACAACCATCACCCCTCATCTTTCTTTACAATCCTTCATCACACTAGTTACATCAAAAACAAACAAAAAAAATGGGGAAACGCAGCGGGATTCATGCCTCTCTGGATCATGGACAATACAAGGTCTCCTAAGAAGGAAAAGTTGGACATTCCCGGACCAGCTAAGGATGCCACCAAAGCACTAAACGTGAAGCAGCATGAGGATCTGCACCATTTTAAACCTCTTTGGCCAGTTCACAGACAAGCAAACTGAGATGTATACGTCCCACGTACACATCGTGCATGCAGGGCTTGCATGCTGAATACTCAAAAAGCCAGCGTGCTCCCAGGGACGCAGGAACACATGATGCTGGTTAAGCAATACAGAAATAAATAATAATAATAATAATAATAATAATAATACAATGAATAGTCCTGGAGAGCAATTAAGCAAATGGAATATTCCTGGCAGCGCACACAGACCATCTACCCTTTAAACAAAACAAGCCACCAGCAGCAACAACCCAGGAGCGAGCGGCAGCCGAGCTCGATGCCGCACAACTCACGAGGGTGCCGAAAGGGGGAAACTGCCCAGGACTATTAGATATCCACGAACTTACCAAGAAAAAAGAAAAAAAAAAAAAAAGAAAAAAAAAAGAAAAAAAAAGAAAAAAGAAGAGGAAAGAGAAAGGAACGTGGGCGCCAAGTTGGGAGTAACAGGTACGATCTGGGCGAAGGCGGCAGCGCTCCCAGGCAGACACGCCGCGCGCTCCCGGCCCGCGCAGGACGCCTGCGCTCCCCCCGCCCGCGCCTGCGGCCGTTAGCCGCGGTGGGGGACGGCGGTTAACGGTCGCCAACGGCCGCTCCGCCGCGCAGCGCCTGCGGAGAGCGGCGCGCACCGAGCCCTCACCTGCGCTGCTGCTGCCGCCTCGCCTGCCGCCGCCGCCAGGGCCGGGCTGCTGCCGCGCCTCCTCTGCCGCCGCCGCCGCCGCCGCGGCCCCCCGCGGGCAGCATCGCCGTGGGGAGCGGCCGCCGCCACCGCCG
>JAVCKT010018864.1:0-11938 GCA_032273925.1 Rhynchotus rufescens | reverse complement strand
CCCATAATGTGTAAAAGAGTATGTGTGTAAAACTGTCAGCTAAAGCATCTGAAGCATTGAAAGTAAAATTCCGTAGAGCAAAGAACAATTTTCTGTAAAACTGTAGCATAATAAAGTAAAAAAGGCCAGTGTAACTCGGTGCTGTCGCCACAAAGGCATTACACTGTTCATGTTAGGAGACAGAAAAAGTTCCATATGCAATTCCAAATAAGATTACTAGCTTGGAAATAGTTTGGAGTATTTGCCTTTTTAAACATCCTCTTTTCCCAATTTTTACTGCCCTCTTGTGTCCCCCAGAATATTAAAAACATCATCACTTTGGTTTATTCTCATATGTAAGTCTCTTTTCCTAGTGATAAGATAGCTCACCCCAGGATCTTTTCTGTAGAGAAGAGCTTTTCAAATATGATTCCTGAAGCTGGTCCAGGTACACATTCTAGGTAGCCTGGTACAGTTTGTGTTGCATTTGAGGCAGACTAAATTATTTTTGAGGAAATTTTTGGTCTTTTGGAGTTCTTTTTACTTTTCACTGAACATTTTCATCCCAAAGTAATAATGAAAGGGATTTGGTGATTTGCTTTGCAGTTCTTCCCCCACCAGCATATGATTCATAGTATAATTTATAGATTTAGAATAGAGATATATGCTAACATGAACTTGATAAGCATTTGTATCTGTGCTTTAATTTTCTGAGTATAACTCCTTTAATGTGTTAATATCATTACTGTGTCTTATCCTTAGTAATCGTGAAGCAGATGATCTTTGGTTTGGGAGAAGTTGGGGGAATGCATTTGTTAGGGAAAGAAATATCAAACTAGTGTTATGAAACTCTTGATTTTTGTAAAGCATATTATCAGATTGCAGCTGCTAGCTAAGTGAGCTGCTTGGCTAACCAAAGATGTTTGTGCTTGTCTTTCTACTAATCTTTTTTTGATCAAAACAAATATAATGTGCTTTGAAATATTAAATTGTGACCTTTCTTGTGCAAAAATTAAGCTGTAAAAGAGGGAGCACAGATATTTTTGTCATCTCTTCTGGTTGCATTCTTTTTGGATATCAGACAACACCAGGTACCAGGTCTTTCCACAAAAGCATTGTGTATTGACTTTATCCAGTCAATACTGGAAATACTGTATGAAGTATTTTTAGAGGCTTTTTTTCTCTGTCTTTTCATGCATTATTGTACTTGCCAAATAAATCACAATGCACAAAGCAGCAGCATCTTTCTGTAATTTCAGAAATATGCATTTCTAGGCTTTTTTCTGATGAAAATGCCTCTATGTTGTGTATCCTCTCAGCCTCATAGGTGTTTGCCTGTTTCAATCCAACTTAACAGAGAGTTGCAAGCTTCAGGGGGAGCCTTTTAAAAATAAATTTTATTTATTTTACATTGACAAAGCAAGAATTTAACTTGTGTTCCATTTTTAAATTATATCACTGTTTCAGATAAGAACATTTATTTTCTTGTCTTTGAAATTTTTCTGTTTAATTGTTACACCTGACTTCTTTATTTGCTTTTGTGTTGTGCTAGCATTGGTTTGAAAGCTGGATTGTTCCGAGGTTTGTGTCCCTTACATGTGAAAGGAATGAGAAACACATGAAGGACATGTCTTGTCTTACCACTCTGTGATTCAAATACACGACAAATTTACAATGTAGGATTAGAGTCCCAAATTGCCGATGCATACTTTAAAATTTAGCTGCATGCTCTCACTTTTTATTGAATGTTCTGTTTTCTAATAGAGCACTTCAAAAAGCACAGTTTAAGACATGACCTTTAGTTAACTCATTTCTGGGTAATAATAGTTAAAGATAGTGGCTTTTGTCACATAATTCTCTTTTGAGAAGAGGATACTATCTGAGAGTTTCAGTTGAAGTCTAGATTTAAAGTGTAATTGATGGGGTAGAGCTTGCCATTAAATATTTCTGTTCATACAATATTTTTATATGGACTAACCACATATATCTACTATTCTTTTGCAGTGCTGTGTCCTACATGAAGAGGGCTGCCTTTCTTCAGAATTAGCCATGTTCCTTCCTTTGATGAGAAGCTTTTCTGTGGATATAACTCATAGTATCTTGTTTTCATTTGACACTATGCTTAAGCCAGTCAACATTTACCTCCTATATGTGTGTGTGTGTGTGGATATTCTGATCCTACAGTAAGTCTTCTGAGCATGACAACTTGTTCACTTAAACTAGATAGTGCAATGAACTGGAGCAGAGAACAAATACTGTACAGTTTTACTCACATTGTTCTGGCTTTTTAAAGTCTATTTTTACATTGTATAGCATGTACTATCCTCCTGCACATTTTGATGTTGGAAGGAAAAGTAAACTTTGAATAGTGTAAATAAAAATAAACCTAGTTTTAAGGAATCTACATTTAAAACCATCATTAGTTCCTATAGCAAAAATGTAAACAGGATCATAGTGTGGCCTGTACTTAAAGATGCAGATGAGTTCTTCGAGAAGCACTTTGGGACAGTGTTGGTGAAAATCAATATTCAGCACTTTTAAATACTTTCAATATTCAATACTTTTAAAGTAATAACTTAAATTGAACTATACAACAGTGTTGTTCATAAACTGAACAAATCCAGATTCTTTCACAGTTTTTCTTAAGTAATTGGTATGTTTTCTATCCTTGTTAACAAAAACAGACTAAGGTAAAATTTCTGTATTTATTGGTTTTATTTCAATTATGAATGTTCATGTGGATGACATTCTCCCACCTTGCTGCTATACTTTTATTGTTCTTATTAAGTGTTTGATCTTAATGAAAAAGCTTCAATGTATAAAAATTTTAAAGGCTATATCTTTTTAAAATTTTATGTACAGTTTAAAAGACATGCACCAATGTTCCAAAGGAGAATTATATAGGGACTTTAGTCATTGTGTATCTCTAACGTTTACGACAAATCTCTCTTGTAAATTGTATGCACTGTCTCTGTGATGATTTAGTTGCATTCAAACAGATGAGAATGTTTTTTACAAATCCTGCAAAAATCCTACAAATTTACCCCATGACCTCGACATTAAGTACTTGTCACAAGTCACTTTGCCAGTCTTGAAGAATAGATTGCCATATAAGAAATACTAATAAAAATAAAGAAGTTATCTTCTATGTCAGATTGCTATGTATTCTATAACAGCTGTGCATACTGTATATATAAAAATACTGGAAGATAAGTTTCTAAACAGACAGACATATGTCTTTTCTTCAAGCATTTGTTTCTTTAAGTTTTAATTGGGAAGCAAATTGTTTCTGAATACTTTCATCATTTTTGGTTTTTTTTTAATATTATAGCAAATAGTCATTTTGATTGGTAAAACTTATGGAATTTAAAATTCGTCTCCCCTTACACCGCCTCACTACCAACAGACACTTGCCAGCCTGACAAGGAATAACAGGTTTCCTGAATAGGTATGCCATATCTGAGGAAGTTTGCTTGCTGTATTCTGCTTTGCTAGTGGCTTATGTAAAAAGAAGACTGTCATTTGTTTCTTCAGCTGAGGTGTTACCGTGGCATGCTTTTTGTACAGAACCACTTTCTTTTGACTGTTGGCACCTGAAAATTGGCACCCCATTTTACTTTTAGAAGAATGCATGTTGTGAAACTCATTTTTTCTTCAAAGATATTCAGAGATGGCTAATCCTATTGTTGAGGCCTGAAGTGATTCAGGATAGAATAGGAACGAAGCAAATTAAGGGGAGAATCGTAGAAGCACTTCCAGAAAACTTGTGGTGTTGTAACAAATGGGATGATTTGGATGAAGTCGCAAAATACTAAAAATAGTAATATTTCAAAGAAAACAAAACAAAAAATAAATCAAAGGACCTTTAGCTAGTTAAACATCTGTTTGAGTGTATGTCCCTCCTCCCCTACTAAACAGTATTTTGGAAAGTACCTGTTTAATTTGTATATAGAACCCTGACATTAAACAACAGTTGCCAACGGTGGCAAATGTTTTGTATATATGTATACACACACACAAACACCTGTATAAAAGTGTCTCTCAAAAAATATAAATAAAAATAACCATATAAATCTGCTTTTCTGAGTTTTATGTGCTTTAGATTCTCCATTCTTCATCCTTTTTACAGATCCATTATTGAATCTTGTATTTTCCTAGGGAAGTGGATTCTCATCACTTTTCTGTTTTTTCAGTGTGTTATAACTGGAGCTGTCCACCCAAGAACAGTTGCTGACAGGTATGCTAGAAGAGATTTGGTAAAAATGCAAGGATTATCCCTTGCTGAAAATACACATTTTTGAAATGAAGAGTTGTGTGAGAGATGTATCCTTAAAATCAGTAAGTTATCAAAAACTAGGTATCTATTTGTATAGATCACCTTAATAGCTGATTTTACCCAATCCATTTTGTCAGATTCAAATATTTTATTAGCTTATTCATTGCTAGCTACAATTACATTTTGAATGCGGTCGATGTGTCTTAGGCAGTTAGAATGCTAGAAGTATACATTTCCTCAGAAAGTTTAGAAAAACAATATTGATACCATTACCTTCTGGTGAGAAATATCGATCTAAGGAGACTCTTAGCTGTAGATAATAGTGATCAAGAATATCTGCTGTAAACTGTGCCAGGTGATTGAAACCTTTTCAAGCCATTTTGGAGCATGGATTTTGCTGTGGCAGCTTGTGTGTTCGCTGCTTCCAGACTGGATCCCCTTGTTCTGCTTTCTGCATGTATTTCCCTTGGAAACTGCAGCTAGGCCAGCGACTGGCCTCCTGGTTGCTTTGCTGCAGTGTTGATGGCAGGCTCATAGTTGTGCACTGCAAAACTCGCCATGGCTGCCTGCTCCTTTCCAAGAGGGGAATTTAAGATATGCTGTTAAGGCATGAAGTTCTAAACTGCGCAGAGCCTGGGTAGCACCAAGCCTGCTCGTCTAGCTATGGTAGTAATGCACAGCAGTGGTCAACAGCTGTATTTAAAACACTATCTACCCAATTCTGTCAGGAAGGACCTGCAAAAACAAGACTTTTATTGAAGTATTCTCAATTCTGTTCCACTGGAGCCCAAATGTATTGACTGTCTGTTCATTCTGAAAAATGAATCTTCTGAGTGATGGGGCTAGAATGAAATAGTAACCAAATTTGGGTAGATTTGGAAGTATTTTCTGGCCTGGATAGCCATCCTCATTTTTAAGCTTTCGTGTGTGACTCCAAGCTATCCATGGATACGAAATCTTTCCAAAAACCTTAAAAACTCTATCATGGAGGAAGATGAAATCTCAAAATAACATGAATCATGAGTCTTGCGTCAGGTGAATCTTGTGTTCTGTTTCTCTTGGAGGCATAAGGGAGGTTGAGAGAAAGTCCAATTGTCAGAAAGGTACATCTGTCTCTTCTGATTTTAAGATAATGCAATTTATTTTCATGGTGTTTACAAGTTTGGTAGATAGCAGGGAGCTACAAAAAGCACATTCAGTGATGGATTGGTGTTTCTTGGAGAATCTTCCTTGTAGCAGTTTGCTTATCGCGTAAGACATTAACTAAAAGGAATGCTTTGGGCTTTTTAAATGCTTTATCTTCGCTGGTGAAATGCAATAGCTTGCTCCTTTGCTCTTGTTCTTTTTAACTGTAGCCTAACTCCGCACATTTTACCTTCTGTTTTCATTTATTGTTCAGTGATGGCTTTTATTAGCTGATTACTGTCAGGTTTTAACAAAAACTCGTTAGGAAACTTTATGAACCTGGAGAATTAATGATATCTTTTTTGTGGCTAAATTTTGTTGTTCTTTCTTGTACCCTGCAAGTGCTGAACAGAATCCTCTCTGCCCTGAACACTAATTCCAACAGAGCTCATGATTGTTTTGTTGTTCTTTTTTTTCAGTTCAATTTTTGGTTCAGGCCTTTTGTTAACTTTGTGGAACAAAGCATTATTTTTTTTTCCTAGTGCTATATGTGAATTTCTATACTCAATTTCTTGAAAGCAGTATGGCATAATTTAGTAATTCCATACAGCAGGATGAAAAACTCAGCAAAGGTAAGCTGTTTTAAGCAAAGGGAAGTCTTTGGATTTTTCTTTTCAGGAAGCTGTATGTAAAATGCCCATTGAGAGCTTTTTGTAATATAGAAGAACTCGAATTGTGTATCATTCCATTTGCAAAAGATCTTTTTCCCCAGTGATTCTCCCTCCTGCCAGGGGGAATGACACTGTGTGATTCCCTCTTTTGTGCCCAAGGTACCTACGTCCCTCGCTGTGATGCCTGGTGGGCATCTTAGAATCCTTAAGGTTGGAAGGGACCTTTAGAGACCATCTAGTCCAACCTCCCTGGACACGCAGGAACATCTGGAGCATGTGGCAAAGGACTGCGTCCAAGCACGCTTTGAAGACCTCCAGAGACGGAAAGGCAAGCTCGATCTTAGGCAAGCTCTATGCCTTCTCACAGCACCTCTGAGGCAGCCGCCCAAGCTGAGTGTCAGGAGCAGTGTCTGCCGAGTCTGCCTGCTGGGTTTGCTTTTTCAGGCAAGGGAGGTGACCCCAAGACTGGCCAGAGAGAGGCTGTGAACCTGAGAACCAGCACAGATCAACTAAGACTCCGCCGCTGGTGGGCTCCAAGACACACGGATGGCCATCATGGACTGCATGCTGCAGCTCCGTGAGCGGCCCTTGGAGCCCTACGGAATATTTTGAGGCCCCTTCTTAAGGGGACTCAGTTCAGCCTGTGAGGGGGTACCAGGGCACCTGACAGCAGAGGTATTTTCCCAGTGGAAAGAGTATGTGACTGGGCATGTCGTCTCCTGAGGTGGGGTCTGTGCCAGGTTCTGTTCCAGCTAATGATGGGATACATCCAACTTGTGTCGGATGCTAGCTCATTAGAGCCTAGGCTTTGAGGACTGAATTTTCAAAATCTATTCCAAATGTGTAGTCTATCCAAGAGTTACAAGCAGTGTGTCACCAAACGGCCCCCTTTTGGTGATGTCTCTTCTCTTGAGGGTGGTTCCTCGCTTTCTCTGCCATAAATTATTCTCCATTTGAAGATCTCAAATGTTGAGAGGGGAGCTCAGATCACAATTGAGAGTTCCTGTCCTTAGGGTCCAGTCTTGTTTCTCATAAATCTCCATTCCGCTTGTAAGTAACATTACAATTGTTCTGCTCTGGATTAGGCTTTGAGACTATAAAATACTCACCCTGTTGCTTTCTGAACTCCATAGCAATTTTTCAGATAAATCTAGATCTCTGGCTACTGTCACCATGAGAGTATAAAAGACTGATTTTTTCAAAGGGCTATGTTCCTTCTAATCAAGTTCTACTGTCAATGTGGGAAAAGAAACAGAGATACAGCTTTTTTCTTTTTTTTTTCTCCCCCAAAATATTGCTTCCTCAAGTAGCATTTAAAGGCTTTTCCTTACTCCCTGCTTTTTAAGCATCGATCTGAAACGCAGGTGCCTGCCACAGGATGGCAGCAGTCGGGCACGTTTGAAGGATCCTCTCTGGTCCGAGTACTATTTTTCAAGATGAAGGTGAAGGAAGAAGAACCTATTTATAGTAAATCACTACATTGATGGTGCGACAAAACAGCAGAGCTTCTGTGTATTTTTCATTGTTATTTCAGAAACAGAAAACTATGTTTTACAAAGCTGATTACTGTGCAGTAATTTTAGCTGCAAAAGCTAGGACGCAGAGATCTGAGATCTGTATCATATAGTCATTCATATGTTTTAGAAATTATTCTTTGGGGTATTAAATACTGAGAGCAACATATAAAACTTCTTTTAAGGTTATTTACAGGAGCATCTAATTGCAGTGTGTGGTTGTCATTTTGGTGTGAAGCCTGACTATATCTTACCTTCATTTTCCTTAGAATTCAGAGCCAGTTTGAAGGCATTCATGGTTGGAGATAATCCTTAGTGTTTCAATATTTATTTGGATTTAATTAAAGTTACTTTGATATCATCTCATTTTGCAGCATTTAGAACAATACTCAAAAAATGTTTTTACATCCAGGGTTACTTGTAATGGTCCCTAATTAGTAGATTCCCTTATGATACTATGATCGGTGAAATTAGCTGTGATCAAGATGTGCCTTGGCACTAGCTGGTAAAAGCACTGTGGTCATGAAGGCTATACATGAAGAATGAAGGGGTTTTATAGCATTATACACAAAATGGATTTAGTGAAATAAAAGTTGTTCTTTGAAAGAAAATGCAGGGGTAAAATTGAATTTCTAGACAGAAGGCTCCCTGCTGTGGCTCAGAGTGTTTCCTGCTGTCTCCAAGCAGGGATCTTCATCACTGTAGGTAATACTCCAGCTCTAGAGTGCAAGGCTGTTCTTCTTCCCCAAGAATTTTAAGTTTTCAGCTCTTTATGTTTAATCATGTGCTACTGACTCAAATGATTCTTCTTCATCCATCATATTCAGCTGAAGTAAATGGACTTAGCAGTAGAAGATGGTACTTGAGGCAGCAGCACTCACTTCAAAGAGACGTTCAAGTCATTCTGGCCTAATAAGGCGGAACTGAAATTGGAAGCACTTGGTAGCTATATATCTGGAAAAGATGAGCACTTTTTTCATTAAGGAAGGAATTTTGGCTAGTATCTGTATGTATGAAGTACCAGGCCTGATGGAATTGTGGCATAACTGCTACCCCTAAGATAGTAATAATCATATTCATAGATAAATGCATGCCCTCAGTGGTATCAACTGAAATGTCTCCTTAAACGTTTTTGTACATGACTTTATTTTCTATATTCTGTAGCTGCTACTGTGAATCAGACCACTTATGTTGCTTTGCTTTTCTTTTTTTGGCATAAAGTTTCTCGTTTCACATTTTCTGTTTTTTACATCATCTGTCTCTCACAACTTTATATGCTGATTATCTTTCAGCTAACCTCTTCTGTCTCTCAATATGGAAAACATAATACATGACATGTAATTTATAGGAATTTACAGGCACCCTGTGTAAATCCGCCTTTCTCAACATCCGCCAGTTTCTTTGCTTTCTGTTCTATCTTCTGTCCCCTTCCAAACATTCTGAGGACTGAGGATCTGACTTCTGAAAAGCTTTAGAGAAAACTCCATGGTTCTTAGATCTAGCCTGTGTCTGGCCCTGCTCATAAGCAAAAGCTGGTTCACCCATCTACCTCAACATGAGTTAAAAATAAATTTTAATACAGAACTATTGGAACTGTGAATGTAAGACCTTTATATGCTAGGCCAAAGGTTTTTTGTCATTCCTGCCCAAATAAGAGATGGAGCAGCTGAAGGAGTAAACATCTGCACTACAGGTAAGTTATTAAAAGTATTGCTTCATGTTATTTCATAGTTTTGACATAATTTAGTAGCTCATTCTCATGACTTCAATGTGCTTAGGTATGTTCAGCAGCTCGAGGGAATGATGAAAAACTATAGCCCACTTTTTAAATCCTCAAGTTTCTCACCGAGACCTAATCCAGCTAATTCATAGTCCATTATTTTAACTATAAATTTGCTAGAATATGTGAAGTCAGGGGTGCTGCTATAGTTTCTAAGTACAGTATAATATGTAATTGCTGGAGGATGTGAGGATATTTCAGGAAGCCAAATGGCATGCACTTCCCTTGTGATTAATGGTAAGGTTGAAATCTCTTGTTATGATTACTATAAAAAAGCATTTAAACTAATTTTCAGGCTATTACTCTTCCAGGTTAGAATAATTATTCCACTTCTTCCTTAATGTATTACTGAAGGGAAGGAAATTTTATTAGTAGCCCTGCAGTACCTGAGACTTCCTTACATCCTATGAGCAAGGTAGAAGGATGAAAACAGGTCTAAAACACGAGCAAAGACACAGCCCAAAGGATGCAAGTGCGTAATCACCTGTGCCCTAAGAGTGCTGTGTTGGTCTGTGTCCTAATTCACTGCTACAGCTGCCCCTCTCCTTCCCTAATAATCAGACCAAAGTTGATAAGACGATGGTACTTTTTCTTAAAGAAGCCTTTTCTCTTAACTGAGCTTTCTGTTAGACTGCCAGAAAGCGTGAGATGTTGCATCCCTCCAAGCTGATTCCTGGTGATTGACTGTGTCCCTCTAGCTGTATTTTCTGGTTAGGAGGAGCACAGCACGTTCTTAAGGCACTGAATCCTTCACACAGATGAAAAAAAATAGTTCTCTAGTGCCAAAGAAAAAAATGAGAAGAATGTAGCTCAGAACTTGCAGAGGATCTAGAGTCTGCAGGTGGATAGTTTTAGCATGCTGAACTTTTTAGTACAAGTTGGCCAAAAATGCTTTTCTTCTCGTAGCAGAATCCTTTATTTGAAAAAGTTTTCCTCTACTATAAAAAAAAGTATTTTTGGCCAACTCTCTTAAGCAGCACAGGGAATTTTTTATAGTTAATCGAGCTGAAGGCCAGGACATGTTTCTGTGAGTCTATAAGGTGAAAGTACGGCTTGTTAAAACAAAGTTTAATATTTTCTTTGGTGGGAGACAACTCAAAATTTGAATGTGAAAGAAAATCTTGAGTTTTATCCCACTGACTGCTGTTTTGTTGTCATCACGAGACAGATCTTGCAGCAGTGAGCAGTGCGGTATTGACAGAGCTTTCACAATCCAGTTCATATCTCTACAGAATACTCTTTTCAATCAATCTTTTCACTTGCTTCAAGATATTTTTGAGATATCTAAGGCTTACAGTAACTGTAGTAGACACCAATAGGCTCTTTCTGGGGGGCATAAGGCTGAGGTACAGTTGACTGTCCATATTTTCCAAGTTCTAAGTATATTTAATTCCATTTGGCTGCTATGCCATGTAACTGCCAAAGGATTTTTTTTCTTTTTTCCTCAGGTCTGCTTTGAGAATGAAGACGTTGATGAGAAAACCAAGAGCTAAGAACCTGCTTTGCAAGACTTTTGCATTCTAGGTAAAAATAGAAACACTTGACATGAAATGCCGTTCTTCACATTTCCGGAGATCTTCCTACAGAAGTGCAGGGGAAGCCTGATCTCCTCTAGATCTCCTCTACTTCCATGTCAATGACCTGACTTGTCTTCCTTAGGACCAGCTGATCCAGAGAAAGCCATGGCCTTTCCTAATGAAAGTGTTGA
Source organism: Rhynchotus rufescens (assembly GCA_032273925.1). Classification (NCBI taxonomy): domain Eukaryota; kingdom Metazoa; phylum Chordata; class Aves; order Tinamiformes; family Tinamidae; genus Rhynchotus; species Rhynchotus rufescens. Next base: position 885 of record JAVCKT010018864.1, on the reverse strand, counting down.
TGAGTTAAAAAGGTGAAAACATAGTGTGACTATTTTGAGTGAGCTGAACTGGGCTGGCACTTGACAGGGACAGCCAAGGCTCTCAGCAGCAATTGTTTTTCCTTTTTCACGTGCTTCACAGGCACATACAATCTGAAAAAGGAGGAATGAGAAGTGTTTGTGAATGCAAATCCTAGAGAAATCCACTGGCAGCCTTCAATGATGCTGTGCTTAGTCACAGAACTGTAAAAACCTAACTGCACTTCAAAGTTGGTGGTTGAATTTGCTTGCAACAGTATCTTTTAGTCCTGAACTGAGGCAGAACTTTGACAGTCTTGACGTTTCTTGTTGTATTAAGAGACTGAGATCCTCTGACACAAATTGCCATAGCTATAATCTCATTTCAGCAGATAGAGTTGATGGATGATGCAGTTCCACGTCCTTCATGTAAGAATAATAGTTCCTTTCAGTTACAAAAACACAAGAATTCTAGCAAGAGACTAAGGGCCTCCTTATACAGCATGTAAAGATTTTTACTTCTCTCAGAATCCTGTACAGTCCATGAAGAGAAATAAGCTGCTTAAATCTGTAGAATTCATAATAAAATAAAACAAAAAATGTAGTAGGATAACTTTTGAATGATTGAGTTTTCTCAGATTATCTAAGAGAAAATTGACTTCATTTGACTTCATTAGTCTGGGAGGAATTGTTAAGTTCCTCTCTATTCCTCCTCTGTTGATACATATGGAAATCAATACTGATCAAGGCCTCTCAATACTGAGAATGGTCCATGCTGATAGAATGGTCCATGTTGAGAATGGTCCATGTTGTTCTTTTTGTGCCTAAAAAAAGAAAAGTCAATCTGAGAGTGACAGTCGAGATTGAGAGGCTATCCGGAAACATAAA
>JAVCKT010018863.1:0-13119 GCA_032273925.1 Rhynchotus rufescens | reverse complement strand
GCATTTTTTTTTTTTTTTTTTTTTTTTTGTGGAGGAGTGGAAAGATTTTAATTTGAGGTGGAAAAAAAAAAGCAAGTAGAGCTCCAGGGGGTTGCCCCTCTCTGTAAAAGACTTCCTTGCTACCACTACTGCAGGCAATGCGCGTCATTTGAGAGGTGCATCCCAGGGCAGCGCGAGAACAGCCCTCGCCCAGGTCCCCCGGGCCACGGGCACCTCTCCTGAACGCCATGTGCAGCAGCAGTGTTGTCAACTGCCTCCCAAAGGCCCTCCCGCCTGGGTGTAAAGTGAAGAACACAACTGTGTGTTTACAGTAGGAGGGTGCAAATTAGCCTTCTGGGAGAGCAGCTTCACTAATTTCCCTGCAGCTGGAGCAGGGGAAGGCTTCCAGCTGAGGAAAACAACCGGGAGTGTGAGTATCTGCCATTTCCTACAGAGAAAGGATTCAGAGCAGAATTGTCTCAGTGTTTTAACTGATGCTGGTTCCTGTGGATAGATGGTGGCTCACTGATTTCCTTTAAATAGGCCGCTTCTGTCTCTAATGCCACCTTCAAACATTCAAGCCCAGCCACATAGCACTCCCTTCTTTTCACATTCTGCAGCATTCTCTCTCCCTGATGATTTTGTTTTCATAAAGGGAGACCTGAAGCACGGTCTGCAGTAAATGAAAAGAACTGTGTCCATTTGCATGGTTGCATAATCATGTTATACATGGATCTTTCAAACACTGGAGAGCACAGTGAGAGAGAAAAGTGGAACGTCACATGCAGCAGCCAAAAGCCAGATTTCTTGATGAGATCAAAGAATAGATGTAAAGTCACTCAGATGGAGAAAGGTCTGGATAGCTCTTCCAAATAGCGAGGGTTGCAGGCTTTAGCTCGAAACATAAACAAAGCAAGATGTTTCTGGGGGTTGGGCTAGGTTTTGTGTAAACTCTATTTCCTCTTCCATCATTGAAAACGGATGAGAAGAACAGCTCGTCGCTGGAATCTTTTGCTCTCTATGTTGAGGATTTACACAGGGCTCAATTTCCAGGGCTGTCAGGCCAGGACCTTTCACCAACATCATACTCACTGAGAATGAAACAAAAATCACTCACGTCTGAGTGCTGCTGCATGAGAAACTGAGACAATCGCTGAGAAGCAGCACTACATATTCTGTGATATGTGTTTTCCTCTCTACTAAATCTTACGTTACCAGCAGGAGCCGTTTTCCCTTTCGGATTCCCTCATGACTGTCTGCGAGGTCAAACCCTAGCCCCAGGTCACTAAGCACAGCTCTGGGAAGGGAAGCATCACTTGAAGCATAAATGCCACTAAACTGAAATGGCAAACATTTTCACAGACATGAAAATATCTAAAACAAGGAAAACACAAGAGGCAAGTGTAGTATATACTTTCCAAGCATCAGAATCTAATTTCTCAACATATCATCACCCGCTTCCTTCTGAATTGCCCCAAAATTCCTGCCTCACCTCCCTCATCCCATTATTCTTTCTGATGTCAGTAAGAGAAGACCAAGGGTGTTTCCACAAATATTTTGTGGTCTGCTTTAACTCAAGTACTTCTGTGAAATTTTAAAAATCTAGGACATTTACACATCCAAACTGCTTGAAATGTTTAAACATCTGAAGAATTTCTCAGCTGCTTCCTCAAGTGTGAAGTCAAACATAGCCTATCTTGCAGGAAAGGGAGAGTGGGAGGACATGTTTTTTTACATGTTGTACCTCCTCGCCTCCTTTGCACAGTCTGATTTCTTGCTCGCGGAGTAGGTAATAAGCACAGTATTTAAAGGAGATCCGTCTCCAGCCAGAGAGGAAAAGGGGACAACGGGATGCTCAATCCAAATCAACCATCTTACCCCCGGTGCGAAGCTGGCATCACAATCCCCGAGCCTGTTGCACACGGTAAAAGGCTGACACGAGAGGAGAAGGAGGCCCGTCCGTCCCCAGACGGTACCCCATGGCATATGGCAGGGAGAGGCTGCCGGGTTGCCAGTGGCACAGGGCATGGCTGCAAGGGGCTGGCTTCCCTTCTACGCTCGGGCCTTTTTACGGCGTTCTGCAAGTGTGAAGAGGCAGCAGGCAACACGCGAGCCTGGCCCACTGCGTTCGCGTTGTCTTCCTTGACATGTGGAGTATCAGCTGAGTGGGATAGCTGTCAGACAGCGTCTCTGAGGACGTGCTCCTCAGGGGCTCAAGCTGCTTAGAAAACCCCGGATTCTCCCCCTTCCGAGGCAGCTCCCGGTTACGTCTCTCTGCACCACTGTGCCAGATTCTGCCTGCTACCCTGTACTGCATTTAGCTCAGCTAAATGCATCTTCTTTCACACCCTCGCTGCAGCTGCAAAATCCCAATAGAAACACTTATACCTCCAAGGGGCTGTGAAAAGCCCTGAGAGTGGGAATAAAAAGTAAACAGTAGCAGAATATCTCCACAGTGCACACTGCAGTAGAGGGGAGAGATACTCAAGCTATCTGTAAATGGATTTGTTCAGACACTAGAAGCAGAACAACTGAGATAAATACAAATGCAGCAAACAAAGCTGCAAGCCATTTGACAAACATCTTGATGCATTTGTTACTAAAAAGGATAGGTAAGTGTCTTTCAAATTTTGAGGGAGGTAATATCTTGCAAAGACTGTGTTTAGGACCTGAGGCACCACGTTATCTGTATCACAAAGATGAACAGGACCTAGAACTAGAAATCTTTAAGTTGCCTGGATGTCAAGAGGACATGTCCCTGGAGGAATGAGATGATATTTTTTCAGTACAGGAATCTTCCCTTGTGATATCTGGCCCATCTCACAGACTATACCACATAGCCCTAAGCACTGAGATAGGGGATAGGGTAGAAGAGGACTCAGCAAGAGGCCTTTTGAAGACAAGTTGGTACATGAACTAACACCCCAGCAAGTTCACACCATGCCTCTTGCAAGGGGCTATTCTCAGGTGATGAAGGGCAGACATTTGGTTTGACGTTGCTCAAAGTCTTCTTTCTGCTTTTGGCTGAGCACATGTTCAGGATGGCACTCATGAAACAGGTATAGAAAAACACGGTGAATACTCAGTGAAGCATCTGCATGAAGAGCAGCATTTGCCGGGGCAGCTCTCCAAGCTAGAGAGCTTCAGGAGCAGCAAGACATACCAGAAGTGTCAAGATGTTTGGATTCCCTGATGGCTAAAGCTGACACACACCATGGAATTCACCATGCCATGTGGCCATGGAAATCCCTCCCACTGCAAACAAGCTGCCCTCTTCATGATACCCAAGTAGTGTAAGCAGTGACGGCTACAAAAAGGCCATGAGCCACAGCAGCCGCCAGGACAGACGCCAAGCCAGGACAAGTCATAGTGAAACAGATCCGCTTAGGTTACCCAGCACAGGAGATGGCTTTCCTGTTTCCAAAAAGTTCACCGCTGTAGCTGGAGCAGTGCAACACAAACTGCTACACAAAGACTATTTGGGTGTACTAGATCAGTTCTGATGAGCATTGAAACACACCCATTCCTCAGCAGCATCCCTGCAGTTTTGAACAAGAACAGCAGGAAGAATAACATCTGAAGGGAAAAAATGGTTTGAAAAAAGGCCAGGAAAATGAATGCTATCATTAAGGTTTGTTTTCTCATTAATGGGATGATGGCAAATGTGATATGAAAAATTATGAATGTGTAGACAGTGGAAATATCAGATAGTAAAAAACAAAACAAAACTATGGGCCAGATCTCCTCCAAAGTGACATTTGAGCAGAAGAAATAGAGATAGTCAAATTTAGTAAGGATCCTATTGTTCTAATGCTATTTTCTCATATTGATGTTATGAGAAATTGGCTCCTTCTGGGTTAGATTTTTACAGACCAGGCACAGGACAGATATAACAAATGAAGAAGACTAGTAGGACTATAAATGGAATAGAAGTGTGGTTTCCACAGAGTTATGCATGTATCTTACATTCTTACATACCAGATCAAACAAAAAAAAAGTTGACATGGAGTTAGAACTGTATGAGTGAGTAAATTTAGCATAAGATACATACCAGAGCACTGTAAACCCTCAGAACTTAACATTAACTTGAAAAAAAGAGGTTGAATTCAATAGTTCAGGAAATGCAGAGCTAAATGCACCTAGAACAGTGCAACTTTTTTGACAGTTTCACCATTGACTAAGAGCATGATTATAGTGAAGTCATTGTAATGTCTGAAGCAAAGGATGCTCTACTCTCCTGCCAATGACCAGACTAGTTTCCTAAGGCAGTGGGAATCTCTCTCCACATTTTCAGGTGACCCCATCTTTAGATATTTCTTAGGTTTAACCTTGAGGCCAAATTATGAAATTTCTATTCTTAGCACATAAATTATTAGTTACTTCCATTTTCAAAGTATTTTCCAAATTTCTTGTCTTCTTTCAACTTAAGCATATTCTTAAAGATACATGCTTCCTACGAGATGAGTTCTGCCATACCAATGATCTCATGCTGACAGACTCCAGCCTGTCTCAATAAATGCTCATACGAGTATTTATTTTACTCAACTTAAACCAAACCAGCTCAGCTTTGTTGTGTAGACTGCCCTTATATTTTCTTGTTTTTGTGAATTTGTATACAGATAAACAGCATTCAGGATCTGACATTTCACTTTGATTGCAAGTTGCTGTAATTAAGAACCAAAGCTTTATGAATTTTAATCATCAGCTGTAAGTGGTACATTATCTCTAGTTCACAATGAAAGCAATCAAGTGGACAAGATATTTTTAGAGACATTACTGTGGTAATATTACATTAAGTAGCGGTTAGTACACTATTTTCACACCCAGTGATTTCACGCATTAATGCGGCTATAGATCAGAGTTAATGACAACAGAAAGTTATTTTTCAAGTAGTGTGAGAAGGGTAGTTAAAAGAGCTACTGGGGATTTACACTCCAGCAGCACGGGGGCACCTCAGCAGGGCCGCAGTTGGAGGCGCTTCAGCAGCAGGGGCTGCTTCCACTTCTCGGTACCAAAAGCCCCAAGTGTCCCCTGTGGCTGTGGGTTAACAACGGGGGCAGGATTTTCTCTGTGCTTCCTAAGTGGGAAAGGAGAATAGGAGGGGAGAGCGAGGAAAAGCAGCCTGATGCTGATGCTTAGCCCCAGAGCTGGTGAGGGAAATTACACAGCACATCTTGTCCATGGCCTACACTTAAGCAACACGCTACTCCTCTCACCCAAGAAGGGAAGAGTAAAGGAACAAATCAGAAACACCCTCAAGCCTAAAGAAAAAGGGAGTCTGGCACACTCAGTTTCAGCACATGCCACTCTACACAGACACAATACCTACTACAATACAATACCTTACTAAACATGTAAATACACATCTCCCTGTTTAGGGCAGGAGGGACTAATGCCCAAAGCACACGACCCTGAAGGGCACTGCTGTTGAACCAAAGGATACCAGCTCAGCTGAAGGTTATTTGCTTGAAACTAGTGCTGCTGAGAAATGCTGTTCTGTGAAGAAGACTTCTGTCTTCTTCCTGGAATCTCGGGTCTGGGATAACAGGAGAAGCTCCTGGGGAAGTCAGAAGACTCAGTGAGCCACACAGGCCATGTTGTTTTCACTATGGGGTGGCAGCACTGGGATTCAGAGAGCCTGTAGGGAAATGCTGTCAGAGAGGATCCTGTGACGTCTGAGTGGCACTATGGCAGGCAACTGTTTTCACATCATCCTAGCTCACTTGAGATGGACCCCTCTTCAGTCAGAGCCTTCTTGTACCAGCACCACCGCAGCACTTCACAACTCCAGATCAAGCCGTCTGGTTAGGCAGGCCAGCTGGTAACAACAGGTCACTCCAAGATTTTGTGTGGGAGCCAGATGCAATGATGATACCAGCTTTTGCTGCCCTCCCTCACATAGCACCAAGTTACATCCAAGTAACAGACCAGCCCTCACAACCAGTCCAGAATTACTGATATCAGCACAGCGAGAGCTTTGTGAAATAGGGAAACATCATGGAAATATTGATCAAATTCTACCTACACATCACAATATCACTAGAAATGTTTGTCTTACATTTGCCCCTTCCTGTCCTGTACATAAAGCCTGTTACTTGGTAACACAGCAATTCTATCACACAACACACGAAGTCTAAGCACCAGAAGAGCTCCGGATTGTACACAGCAAAGAGAGAGGAATTCCACATTTGAGCAATACCTATGTCTCTCACCCATTCATAAACTAAAGAATAATTTATTCTAGGTATCCTACAGATGCCTTCAGAAAGTAGCATTTAACTACATGTCAAGGGCTCATGGGACTTAACTGTGTTCATAGATACATCTCTGCATTGCACACGAAGACATGAAACTGAGAAAAAAAAAGGTTACTGAAATAAAACATAAAATAGGAAAGGCATTACCTAAGCTAAGAAAAGTACTGTGAAAACATTAATATATCTACACAGAAAAAAAAATCTCATATGCTATTGCTCATTGCTTGGCTTTTGAGACTCCTCAGGGCTGTTTCTGTGTGGAGAAACATCAGTGGAGCGTTTCCTGATATATAGTCTTTGTATTTTGCTAAATTCTTGTTTCTCTAAATGCTGAAGAAACACACAAAGACAGGCAGTTTCCCTATGCAGAAATCTGAGACTGCCTCTCTGCTCACAAGGCCATTCTCCCAACTGTTTCCACAGCTCTTCCTGGCAGCAGCTCACCAGATCCATTTGCTGTTTTCCAGATGGGTCTTTCAAAACTAATGGCTTTCCTTCTGCTCGGTCAGAGCAGGGTCTTGGGCGTTAGCTTCTGCTGCACCATCTCTCAGGACAGCAAGGAGCATGCAACGCCCTCACCTTTAGAATGATCTACATACTCACCTATGCCTGCCATAGAAAACAGACATTAGATATTATGGTGGTAATATGGACAGGATATGCCTGTATCTGAGCATTAGTATTTTGAATTTTGATGCTGTGTGTGCAGCATCTCGCATTCAGACCCATGAACATAAAGGTCTACACTTATATCACACCAGGCTTTTTTCACTACTCCCTTTAGGCTTTGCAGAGTTAGGCATGTGCAAAATGCTAACTTGGCAACAGTTTGGGACCTGTATTAGAGTCTGTTATGTGTCAGAGAGGCAAGGAACAGACACCTTTCTCTCCTTCCCTTGTATTGTCATGGGAATTCTTGCTTTGCACTGCTGAACAACTTGGGAGTCAAGTCAGTGTCCTTTTCTGATAGTTCCACATACAGATGCTTCAGAGAACATGTAAGAAACTCTCCAGGAAAAGTACAGAATTACAGAACTTTGAGGCTGGAAGATGTCTCTGTAGATCTAGTCCAACTCCACTGCGCAAAGCAGGATAAGCTCGAGCAGTTTGCCTAGGACCATGTCCTGTTGGGCATTGCATATCTTCAAGGATGGAGACTCCAAACCCTGTCTGAGCAAGCTGCTCCAGAGTTCAACCATCTTTGCATAAAAATGTTTTTTTCTTAAATTTGGAAATTGGAATTTCCCATACTTCAGTTGTGTCCATTGCCTCTCATTGTGTCACTGGGCACCACAGAGGAATCTGGCACCATTAACTTTAACCTTCTCCACTTAGGCGCTTGTACATATTGATAAGATCACTCTGGTCTTTCTTTTCTCCAGACTAAAAATAAAAATAATCATAATATAAAAACAAACAGACAAAAAACAATAACACAGATTTCTCACTCTTTGCATGTCAGTGGCTCCAATCCATTAATCACCTTTGTGTCTGGTTGCTAGACTTGCTCCAGGACGTTCTAGTCTCCCTTACACTGCAGAGCCTAGCACTCGACCTAGCACTGCAGATATGGCCTCATGAGCACAGAGTAGAGGGCAAGGATCATCTCCCTCAACTTGCTGGCCGTGCTTTTAATGCAGCCCAGGGGGGCACACTACTGTCCCGCGGTGACACATTGCTGGCCTGTGGTCGACTTGTTCACCACAACCCCCAGAGCTTTTTCTGCCAAGCTGCTCTCCAGCCTCTGCTGCACGGGGCTACTCCTTCCTATGGGAGGACTTGACATTTTGCTTTGTTCAACTCCATGAGATTCCTAGTGGGCCATTTCTCCACCTCTCCAGGACCTCCAGAATGGCGGTACAACCATTTGGACTAACCTGCCTTCTGCAGAGAACTCTTCCTTACTTCGAAAAGTTAGAGGTAGTCTTAAATCTTGAAGGTACAATGCATTATTGTCCTGAAATTCATGTACTCTCATGGGTCACTGGAGTGTTCAAGAACCCTTAGAAATATTTTGCAACATGCAGATCAGTATCCCTAATATCAGCATAGCATTGGTATTTGTGATCACTACATCATTCAAGAGCTCAAGATAAAAGTAAATCTTCAGAGCTTTTTTGAACAAATTAAACCTTCAGAGAATTACTCAGCTTTCTATAGAGGTTATAACTATTAAAAAAAAAAAAAAAATCTAAAGACAGAGGATTTTTCCAGCAATCTACTGAGACTATTCCTATAACACTCCAGCTTTAAGGCCAGACAGCGTGGCTTGACAGCTGTCTGACAGGGAGCCGTAAACCTGCTATATTCTTTTTCTTGAGTAGATCATCTCCCTTTATATGTTTGGGATTTCAGAGCTAGAGCATGGGTCTTCTATGATCTGAGTAAATTTTGGTTATGCTCCTAGAAGTATATCCTGCGCTCACCCAGTGTCTCCTCTGGTCTCTTCTTTGGAGACATTTTTCCAAAGCTGATTTTAAACTTGAAACATTTTACAGTCCGTGAAGTTAACTGTTCCTGACAGAGTTGGCTGGGGGAAGGGGAAGTTTTATACCCAAAGTAATTATCCCTGGTTCACCATCAAACCAGAGATGCAGCAAGGTAGATTTCTGAAAACTCCCCAGAACTTCTATTATACAGCATTTTCATTAATGACAAGAATGAGGGAACTGAGACTGCATTTATTAAATTTTTAGAAGGCATCCTGCTGGGAGGGGCTGCTCATACGCTAGAAAACAGAATTAGAATTCAAAACAACTTTGACTACTTGAGAAAATTTGCAAAATAAGTTACTATTCAAAAAAGATATGCTGAATTATACAATTACTTAGCAAAATCAGCTATTTATATCTAAACTGAGGTACAACTAGCTAACTGGAGCTACAATGCCAACAGTAGAGGCATGGGAGCAAGCCTAAAAAGAATGAAAGATCTAGCGAGAATAATAAACTATTGTAATAAATAGCCTGGGCAGGCACATCTTTAAGAAAAGGTTGGGCAAACATTTGTCAAGAATGACAAAAATTAACTAGTCATCCTTTTGGGGGGGATGGCCAGACAGCAAGCCAATGCATCTTGTCTCAGCCATATTTTCTCTGAGTTTTTATTGATATCCTATTTGACAAGATGGAATGTCTTATTTTGGACTGGGGAGGTCTCCTTCTGAGCTATGCTCTATTGCCACCAAGACTGAATCAGCATCCTTTTCAGTATAGATTCAGTCCTATGCTGAGAGGAGGGGCCAATATTAACTACTGATTTTGGAAGTCTCTTCAGAACTTCAGCTCTCTGGTGGGTGAAAGCCTTTTTTTTTTCAAATTTCCCACCTAAATATATTCAAGACCAGTTTCAGCCTGTAATGTTTGTGTCCTTTAATTAGCATTTTTCCCTTGACTCCCTTATTTTCTTCAAATGTTCTCAATGTATTGCAGCAATCACCAATGCTATCAGGCTCGTGCTTCATCTTGCAGGAGTATTAAACAAGCCAAATTCTTTTCATCTTGTGGGGTGAACTGCACAACACAGCTGTTTGCAGCACATGTTCTAAGGGCTCGAATCCCTAGTCCAAGGAGCTTCTTTGCAGTCCTGTTATATGCACGGAAGGAAGCTGTTCCACACTGCTATCGAGGAATAAAAGCAATCTCTGGAGCTCTGTGCCAACTGTTTCAAACGCCTTTTTTTTTTTCCCCTGGATGCATGCACCTCCTACTCCTCAGATCTTCTATAATGGTAATTACTTACCCTTTGTTAGCTGTAGCATTTACTTTACAAGTAACATACAATCATCATTTTTGTAGCATGGGCAGTGTAGCAGGTACTTTCTGAGCACATGCATTCAATCTGCTAGTGTGTTGCCTGATACAAATGGGTGACTAATGTTCAAGGACAATAAGGAATATAGCGAGAGTTGTAAAGGGCTTGAAAGCCTCTGGGATCTCTGGTGTCTCATATGAACCTTGTCATTTCCCCAGTCTCTTTCTCTATGTACCTCAGATTTTCTTTTTTGGCAAATATAGTAAAAGAAAGATGGGTCAACCTTTTCTACAACCATCCCCTCATTCCTATTGGAGACAACTCATCCAAGGGGTTCAAGTCCCTGAACTGCTCCATCTGTTCACAGGAATATCAGAGCAAGATGTGATAGTGACTTTACAGCCCACATACTAGTCATTTAAGTGTAATGTAGATGAAAAATTGTGGCATGGACTCATCCTTTAAAGGAGGATCTGGAAGACAATAGAGCTGCAGTACGGTTTAGGCTAGCCAAGATTTTCCTCATGACAAAATGTTTTCAGAAAGCAGAAGAAAGGAAGTTCTTTTCCCCCCTCAGTCCATGCAGGTGTTGGTATTTCAGAGTCCAGTTGTTTCATAGACCAAAAGATGTGAAACAACTGGAAACCAGACCTGAAAAGAAGCCTAACACAAGAAAATGGCTCAGTACAGGGGAGGATTCCTTAAACCTCAAGGCAACACTGATCTGAAGTTGCTTCTTCCTACTTTTAATACAAACTTTGGATGAACAAGAAAGTATATTCTAGATGTCCAACCATGAGGGGTATCATTGATAAGAAAGATCCTACTCCAGGGAAGACATGAACTAATAATGCTAAGGAGACCTTGCTGTCCTATTAGAGATGAAACAAGAAGTTACCCATCTTACCATCACTTGAGACCTGGCTCTTAAAAAGTTTGATGAAACTAAACTAATCACCGTTAGAAAACAAGGGTCAGTAAGTGATAATTAAGTAGCATGGGGATCTATTAAAAAACTTCAGAAATCAATGTTTACACTGTGTAGTTACAAATTAGCTGCAATGGGCATTGTTAAGAAACCATTTGTAAGACAAACACTAAACATGCATGCGCATTAGAAGAGTTCTCCCATGATTAGAAATCACTACGCAACTCATTTTATTCCACCCTAAATTAGAAACTTAATTCATACATTTATTAGCAAAAGAAAATTCTATTATGTTCAGGCGGTGCTAAGACAGACAGCTACAATTTTGTACAGCTCTTAAAAATATTAGCAAAGTCTACAGCAAAACTACACACAATTGCTAAAGTTCTGAAAACAAAACTACTCAATTACAGCTCAATGCTTCAAAGATTTAACAGTTTCAATGAATTAATCACTGGGAAGTCACAAATGTCTAGGAACTGTCCAGACATGGTCTTCGAGAGACAAACAAGTGACATTGGTAATGACAAGTGCTCTTCAGAACTCAGAAGGGACTAGAGCCCTCTGAACTCTCAGTACTTTATACAAGACCATGTCATTTGTTTCCAATGTAATTAGGATGTAAGAGTTTCCATACGCCACATTGTTCAGGAATTACTCTGGGCCTAGGACCTGAAGTGCTCTGCACCATTCATTGTCTGAGGACTAGCTCATCAGGGCTGTTCAGCATGAACTCTTCATAGCTGGTACGTCCTGAAAAATAAATAAATAAATAAATATATAAAATGTGCAGATCTCTAGAGCTTCTCTGGGAAATCAAGCTCATCTACGCCCAAAGAGTGGACAATGTAAACCATAAACAAGCTGTCTGCTCTAGTAGATGTCTTTCTGTTTCAGATAGCCTGTGCTGTCTCCTGTGTCCTCTAAAAAACCCACATCCATGGGTACTTAGCAAAAAGTCCACTAGTTCCTAGGTGTTTTTCTGGTGTACAGTCACTTCAGCCTGCTGTAGGTATCACACAAGTTCTTCACAGAGAAGAAGGTGGCCAGCAATTTGGACTTTCACCCCCAGCCCTTTGAGATGTTTTTTGGCATTGTCTGTGAAACATTGCCAGTCCCAGATTCCCCAAATCACGCTAGGCCTTGTTCACCTTCTTCTGTTGACTTATTTTGGCAACCCCCCCCTAGGTTATGATATCTATTTCTGCTAACATAGACAGTCTCCTGCACCTGAGTAGTGCTGGCACTGCCCCTTTCTGGTGCTCTTCTTGCACTGCTTTCCACTGGCTCAGGAGATATAGGCAATGGGGCCCACTGTGATACAGCTAAACGTAGACTTCACTGCCTACACGAGCTAAACCACAGCACACTTACAGGTCTTAATGTCATGTATATCAACCTCACTCTCAGTACTGCAAGTCCTCATTCCTTATAATGCGATAGTATCTTCCAATAAAGATACCAAAGGGATGTGAAGATGGCAGCACAGGGCTCCTCCATCAAGGCAATGTAAACCTAAGTTAACTCTGCTCTAGAGAGCCAGTGTTTTGCACCAGCATACATGCTTCCATTTAACATCACTTTTATTTCTGACTATTGATGGAGGCAGGGATGTCTCATGTTGCTTTCAGACTCTGAATGACTCTCTGCATCTTTAAACTATTTTCCTGTAACACTTCAAGGATCAGTTTTCTTCGTGCCTCAAAGAAGTGGTATCTAAATCGCTTTAAACTGAAACAGGGACAGAATAAGCTGTGCAAATCATTTTCTACTAGAGCCTTAATTACATCCTGCAGCGTCTCATCCTCAGCAAACCACTAGCAATAAAAGTCTGCATTTCATTTGAGAACCAACAGGGTTGGGTTTTTTTGTTTTGTTTTCCCCAATTGACATATACATAATCTAGCCTGGGACTTTGTTCCACTGCATTTTTGTCAAAGGCACTAGAGACTATGCCTGTAACTACTAAATCTTTCTCAGGTTTGCATTCAATTTGCAAGCTGTACAACTGTAGCTAAAGAAGCAGACATTCTATTTGCAGGAAGGTGTTTGCCAGTTCCCCACAGACAGCGGCAGTAAGTGATTTATGATCAGTTTTAGTTAATACGGCCTCGCAAACAGATTTTTAAAAAGTCTTTGCAGCCATAGCCTAAGGCCATGACTTTTTCTATAGAAATATATTCAATTTTAGCATATGTTGGT
>JAVCKT010018862.1:0-13727 GCA_032273925.1 Rhynchotus rufescens | reverse complement strand
TGGACCCTCTCGAGAAGCTCCACGTCCCTCTTATACTGGGGGGCCCAGAACTGCACACAGTACTCGAGGTGCGGCCTAACCAGAGCTGAGTAGAGGGGCAGAATCACCTCCCTTGACCTGCTGGCAACACTCCTTCTGATGCAGGCCAGCATCCCGTTGGCCTTCTTGGCCACGAGGGCACACTGCTGACTCATGGTTAACTTAGTGCCAACCAGGACTCCCAGGTCCCTCTCTGAGGAGCTGTTTTCCAGCAGGTCGACCCCTAATCTGTACTGGTGCCTAATATCTCTGCCTAATTTACATTATTCATTGCCTAAGCTTACATTTACTTTCTAATTTAGTTTATGCTGCCTACAGCAACTAAAACTTTAATATTGTAAGGGCAAGTAAGCTATTTTCTGCAATATTTTCTGTTTAACTCTAGTTAAAACTTGATTTTTCCCTAGTTCATTGGCCTAAGACATGGTAGTATTTGGCTTATTTCCATGTAACACTTGTCAGCACCAAAAACAAACCTGCTTATGCAGTAATTCTATATCTACAGGGCAGAAACATTGTTTATCTGAGTTGTGTGTGGCTTCTTACAGATTATTGGAATAATAATCCTTCCTGTAGCTCCTTCCTACACTTGTTCAATTAATGCTGTGAAACATGCAAGAGCTGACATATATAATCTATACGAGAGAGAGAGAGAGTAAATTTACAAAATATAATGTTTATATTCATATTTATGTACTGTATGAAGTCCAAATGAAAAGCTTTGCTACAGAAAAGTATACACTTTAAATATGGAACCTTGGTCAAATCCATATGTAATTTAAATCAAAATAACACCACTGAGTTCTTCAGTATAATACTGATTTACACTGCCTGAACAAACCTAGTTCTGTCACCTTTTCTCTAAGAAATCATAGAGAAATCATAGTTTCGTGTAGCTTCAAGGATTCCTAAACTTTAACATCGTAGTTTTTGAAAGGCCTTAATAAAGTTTCCAGACATCTGTCTAATCATTTTTTGGACCCATTGAAACTTTTGACATCAAAATTATCCTGTGGCAGTGAGTAGTCAGTAAGGCCAGACTTCTCCCTGCAAAGTTCATTTGACATGTCCCCATCTTATTACTTTTATCCATGTGTCTAGGAATTCTATTCTTCTAATCCACCTGTAAAGAATCAAACATACCATTTCTCAGTTCTCTGTCTACTTTGCCAAGATAGATTTTCTTTCCTTTTAGTTATTATAAGGAAGATGAATTTGTGCACAATAATTGTGATTTCAGATTAGTCCTTCAGTAGCGTAAATTTCAATAGGTTCTTATGCTCTGCTCAGAATTATATATAAAAAAATAGCTATTCCAAGAGATGATCATTATAGTATCTAAAATTAGTTTTGTGGACATATCCACAAATTACTTTTTACCAGACTTAATGGGAATAATTAAGTTCATTTTTCTGAATTTTCTGCCATTTTAATCTCTCTCATCTCCCTTAGTACAGCTCAGCCAAAATCGCTGTCCTATTCAAGTGATTAATAATACAACTATCCTACAGTACTCTTTCTCTTTAGACATTAAATATTCAAATTTGAGGCAACATTTCCTTTTGATACAGTTAACTTCTTTGACTTGTTTGCCTTTAGCTGCACCTATACCACTAAAGAGCCTTTATCTTCCAAGTTAAGAGTTTCAGAGAGGAAGGTGACAACATTGCTTAAAGATAACCCTCTTTAGAACAGAATAGAAATGTTCACAAAGGATTATTACATGCCATAGAGACCTAAGAGTATCCTTAGTCTCTACATTGTGGCCTTAAATTCTTAAATTCAGTTCAAAATGTCTCAATTAACTGTTGCAATGCACCAGAGTGGGTGCCTGAAGGAAATATTTGGTATGAATGGATACATACAGAGTGTTCTTGAAAATGAATGTAGTATCACAGAAGACACTGGCTGTTTCACTTGAAAAATACTCACGGGTAGTTGGCAGTGTACATGAAGATCGGATAGACTTCTCAATGAACCTGGGAACTAAACTGTCTGACAGAGCAGACATATATTTCTATAACCTAGAATATAGCAGCATCCATTTTCTGACAAAATACTCCAATCAGATTTGCATTCTACACTATCTCACACATTAACTTCACTGTCAACACATTTTCATAGTTCTTATGATTTCTTTATTCTAAACTGGAACACAGAATATGTGTATATATATATATATATATTCATCTGGAACCGACTAGTCATTTTCAAGATGTTCTGACTAAAAAGAAGTTCATTTTTGTGTGCATTCTTCACAATTTCCAGTCTTTATCTCATTTGTAAACAGGTGAAAAAAATCAAACCCACCAAACAAAAGTCTTAAGAATTAAACTATTTTAATTCACTATAAGATAAATTTTCAGAAACTAATTTCAAAATTATCAACTTTTTATCCATATCCCTACTGGTGGGACGAATATGCTATGTTTGTTGTATATACAATTATGTATGTACCATTAGGTTTGTCACAAATTACTTTAGTCAAAATCTGGTGTCTGCAGATTAGTAGAAGTTTTAAAAGTTTTATGTTATTTGTGAAGTAGCAGTCCCTTCTTTTATATACAGTTTGCCACGCTGGTGTGAGAATATATTTTTCAGCATAAAGATGATCTTTGCAATGTGACTAAGAATAGGGTTTTCCGGTGGGAAAATTCATCTGCTCATTAACAGGAGTTTCTCCCAGAGACATGGCACTTTCTTGATATGTAGAAGCAGCTAAAAGACTTCTAGAAACAGGTAGGTGTTGATTCTGAACAAGAAATCCTTATATTATTTTACTCTGTGTTACTTGACAAGCTAACTTTCTCTAGGAGTGTTTTACAGCCTTAGAAAAGCCTAAGAGCTTGGATTCAAACATGATAAATTCACCTGGTGGTTGAGGCATTATGCCTATAACCTGTAGGAGTTCCTGAGTAGGAACAGCACAAGTCCTTAAGGAAATAGAAGCATGTACACACAGAGAAAGTGACCATGTAATACTATCTTTATAGCACAAGGTTGAGAAAAAATATAAGATTATTAAAGTGAATGGAAATAGTTCTGCAATAAGGAAGCTGTATTGGGATCTGCAGAACAACTGGCATAAAAGCCTAGAACTGCTTCCTCCACACCTGACTCCTGTACATCTCCTCATTTACTGGCTCGGTAACAAAAACACTTCACTTCTAAGACTGTGAAAATGTTTTTAAGTGAGTTATCATTAGAAGATTACACTGTCATCTTTCTGTTACTAAAATTATATGATTGAGGATAGAGAGGAATCTTCCTGCACTCTGCTACATAGCTGGTAAAGGATGGTGCTGAAGACATATCACTGTAGAGCTAAATAACTTAAAATAAAATTAATGACTAAAGTGAATAAAGATGGAGAAGTAAATGGCAAATGTACTAGAATGCACCTTAAAAAGTGAAACAATGTGTCACATAGAATTATATTAGAGGTGCCCTGCTAGCAGTCTCGTAGATAAGACTATTTTATACGTCGATCTTAAAACAGACATAAATTCTGTTTTCCTCTAAAACTAGAGACTTCTTTTTGTGTGAACTAACTCTGCACTAGTCTTTCAATCATATGATATTCTAGTATGATTATTGCTTAGAATTTTAGGGGTTTTATCAGATAGAGACTTCTCCTTATTAATATATCTACCTATTGCTACTTTATGAATCTCTTAAAATGGCCAGTGCTTTCATAAAATTTGGTGGAGAGAAGCGTCAAAAGAAATCTTGTGCAACTTACAGCTTCACTTCAAAAATAGATTTCAGAATATGCTCAAGTAAATGTTTATCTTCTTCCAGGACAATCTGGGGTAAGTATAAAATGCCTCTTCCTTATCCAGTTGACAGAAGATCTGGATCATGTAATGACTACCGCAGCTATGCTGGACAACATAAGTCAAAAGGAAACACCTTGCCAGAAACAGATGCAATTCAACCAATGCTGCAAATTTTAACGGTATTTATCACTATTATTAAAATGTGTGTGCATGTGTATTTACCACCTAGCCGAACAACAATTTCAATTTTTTGATATTTCTCCTTTCTTTCTCATCTTTTTTCTCTGTTTCGATCTTATGGTTTCCATTATACCGTCATTCTAACCCTCCCTTCTTTTAGATTTATCTTTTCTTTTCACCTGTTCTTCTTTCTTCACTGCTACTCCTTCTTCTTTGTCATTCACTGAGTATTTAATCTTCTCTCATGCACTCTTTTCTACCTCAGAATAACATCATCATTTAATTATTTGCACACACGTACAAGTGCACATTTTTCCTCTGTCTTTCCTGCCATCCTCAAACATTGGCTATAAATAGAAATAAATAGAAATATAAATAGAAATATATAGAAAAAAATGTGATTCAAAAGAACTTATCCAAATTAAAATATCCTTTCCCCGACAACACATCTGCAAAATGAAAAAAAGAATGAGGACCTTATGACTAGGACTCTTTCTCACAAAAAAAAAATTGCAAAGTTCTCCATTGACTACAAGGAACGCTTAGAGGGATTAAACATCTATGTCAGATATCTCAGATGATACTTGAAGCTGAGAGAGTCTAATCTGACCTATAGATGTCAGAAATATCTCCAAATACATTGTTAATTCAGAAATCAAGAGTACATCAGAAGTGATGAACATTTAACATTGATGGGCTCTTTGTCTTGTAAGAGGAAGATAATAATATTATTCCCTTAGCTCAGCAGTTCTGTTGAGACATTTAGTTCCGAGGGACAAATTATGTTACCTTCACTTGGTATTTACTTAAGAAAGAAACCTTTTCAAATCACTACTGCTCCTCAGGGGGATATTGTCATCTGGTCTTAAAAAGACCCTTTACAACTGTGCAGCCATTTGAACGTGTATAGGACTAGTGAGGGCAGTGTGTTGGTGGCCTTCCATAAATTTAGGGTTTGTCCTGTGCCTCTCTGTACTGTAGGCAAAGTCTCTTCCAATGATATCATTCATGTCTTTGGAGAAGCTGGCATTAAATACATTTGAAAGTATATAATGAAAACTAAAACTTTGGACATGCTACTTTTTTTCTAATATATGTTCTAATTTCTCCCTGTTGATGATGTTGCTCATCAGTTTTTATCTTTTTTTGATTAATAAGGATAATTGGCCCCTGGTCTTACCATAGTTCTTTATATATTTCTAGACAATATGTCTTGTCTTTTTTCTCTTTCTGAAAATACTATTTTTTTCTTTATCTTTCCCTACAGAGTTTATTTTCTAAACCTCCTACCACTTGTTGTTGCTCCTGCTGATCTTTTCAATTCTCTGTTTTTTGGTTTTTTTTTTTTGTTTGTTTGTTTTGGTTTTGGTTTTGGTTTTAAAAGCAGAGCCCCAAACTGATTGCAATACCCCCTCTGAAGTGTGATCAATGTCAAGCAGAGCTGGCTAATTACCTTACTTATTGTACTTGATATAACACAGCTTTATAGTATTTGCAGTTTTGTGACATTATCAAAGAGCTGACATATTTAGTTAATCATGGACTAGGTCTTTCTTGGTACTGCTACTAAAAATTAGAAGCTGATTGCCATAACTAAAGATTAAAATCAAGTGTTTCAGGCTTTTGCCATCAGCATTCATTTCTAGAAATATTCATTATATAATGTACACTTATTAGGTCAGAAGAGCAAGTGAATCTGCATCATACAAGCTGTCCAATAATGATGTCATATCACAGAAAGATCTTGGAGTATGAAGAAGATCGAGAAAGGCAGTTGATCTGATTGGATCCCAGGATCTACTTTGATGCATATACTAACTTACTGCTCCACAAAAAAAGCCCTCTAAGTTTTCAATCTGACCGAAGCTTTGTTTGTGAAACAGTCTCAAATGGTGAAGAAGCATGGAAAGGGGGAAAATGAACCAACTTGAGCGAACCATCCCAGGGAAAATCAGCTTTCCATCTCATGGCAGTATAAAGGGTGGATAAAGCTTTTGCAGCATTTGGCACATATTTCTTTTCTGTTCTGTTTTAAAAATATTGTGACATCATTTATAGGTATCCAAAGAAAGGTAACTTGTTCCAATTTTATATCTTCTGCTTTTTTGATTAGCATACTTTCTACTTTTTTTTTTTTTTCAAATACAGAGGAAATATTGAGTGAAATTGGACTTATGATCAGCAGCAGAACTCTGTAAACAATGCTTGAGTCTTCTTCCTAAACTGACACCAAATTATTAATAATTACTCTGCCTGTGGTGATTTTTTTTTTCTGTAGTAGGGTATTTATTTAACAGTGATTGTATTTAATCAACACTTCTCTAGTTTTCCTGTGAGAATGTCATGTGGAACTGTAGCAAATTCTTTATTAAAATCAAGACACACTATGTCTACAGCATTTCCTTTATCCACTAAGCTTGTTATCCTCTCAGTGGAAGAAATGAGGTTAGTTCAGCATGATTTGTTTTTGATGAGCCCATGATGTCTACTATTTACAAGTGATTTTTCTCCAGGTGCTTACAAATTATCTGCTTTATTAATTGTTCTAGCAATTTATCAAGTATTGTGTTTATATTTATCAATCTGTGAGGTTGTATCAAACAATGAAAAGATAACCACCTGACTACTCATCTCAAATATGCTGTAAATAAGGTTTTATAGAAAATCTCTGCTATGTAATTCTTTATTTAGGCTAAGCTGGTCTTCTTTGCTTTCAAAGTTAGGGGTTAGATGAGACAAAAAGGCTATTTTCCTCTCTATGTAGTATTACAATAAAGTCACAGAAAGGAACACTAATCTAAATCTTATTTTAATACCTTGACTCCACCACACACTGTCCACATGTGGATTTGTGTTTTCATTTCATCTACTATTTCATTTTCCCACCCTTTTGCACAAGTCTGCTGGTGCATCTGAGCACCTGCAGAATTGCTAACAGCAATCAGAGTATTTACCAGGGAGTATTCATCACTGACATTTAAGATGGGATTAATCTGACTTCTGAACTAGTCATTCTAGTTCAGTTATTAGTTATGTTCCTTAAATGAGAACTTGGATAGTTCTAGGATATGATTTGTCTGAAGTGTAGCAGATATCAGCTGTACTCTGGAATAACTTGGGCCTTGAGCGCTCTATGCTGACTATAAGGGCAAACAGAATACATCTTGATGACGTGAATAATTACACTTTTTTCGCTTTTTTTTCTTTTCTTTTTTTTTTTTTTTTTTTTATAATTATTGTGTCTCCTTTCAAATGTGAATTAACTTTTGTGTTGGGAGCAGGTTTCTCCTGTGCAACTCCACAGTGGCAGGCAATCAAACAAGAAAAAGAGTTGCATTGCAGCTGTGCCTTTCTACTCCATTGATTCCAGAATACTGGGAACACAGATGTGTAATAGATGCACTCCTTGTTGGCAGTCAGATGGAAGGCTGTAGTTCCTATCGGTAATCAAACAGTCATTATTAAAGGGAACAGGGATTATTTCCTTAATTCCACTGCTATCAACTGCTTGATGAGAGCCTCAGGTCCTGATTTAAGTAATGTTTAATTAGCACTGGTGCAAGAAGGTAAAATATTTTTAAAGTAAATTAAATTGTGTCTGTTGAAACTAATAGTGAGTTTGTCTTTGTCTAGATTTTCTTACGATAATTAAGCAAAGCTGTCTGTAAAAGAATTACTGGAAATGTTTTTGTTCTGTTAGTAAGATAGAAGAGATTGAAGTTTTCATTCCTCGTGCTTGGTATTTAGCAAGATTTGATAGCCAAAACATTGTGGTCTCCTTATCCAAAAAATCTGATAGCCTTTATGATGGAGCCTTTTATTTTCAAGTTTCCACTTACAATATAACGCCAGTAATATTTCAATCTCTACCTTATTCAGTCCTGTTCTGTCCACTTTTCAGTTGCCATAAAGCATCT
The DNA here is from genome assembly GCA_032273925.1 of Rhynchotus rufescens. Taxonomy (NCBI): domain Eukaryota; kingdom Metazoa; phylum Chordata; class Aves; order Tinamiformes; family Tinamidae; genus Rhynchotus; species Rhynchotus rufescens. Next base: position 5,812 of record JAVCKT010018862.1, on the reverse strand, counting down.
TACTTTCTAATGATTATAAAAGTGTTTCTTTTTTTTTAATTTTCAATGAATGTTATCATTTAAGTTATACTGTGCATATATGTACCTCTACACATGTTCTCACAGAATTCAAGCAGGCCCACTACTCATCTAGACTTGCATTTAATATCTATTGAAACAAGAAGATGTAGAGTGAACAGGAGCTAACTTACCTTCTCATAAAGTATCAGAACATGTATCTCTTTTCCCCTTTTAAATAAAAATAATAGAATGTTATGAATTTGAATTATGTAATAAACTGCTAAGGTTAATACACCACACACAGATTATTTTTATATACGTAAAAGAATCTTATAAAAGATCTTATTATTGCAGGAATTCTTTTCACTTTAACATAATCTTCATATTTAATAGAGTTTCATCTTTCTGTAATACTGACAGCTCACCCAGTATATGCTAGTAAGCTGCTTTTGTAACTCTGGCAATATTTATGTGGAGGAATTATTTGTTTGTGGAGGAATTTTTTTTTTTCCTTCTTCTTTTGTTATTTTTAGTATTTTAGGACAGTTCAGGATTGTGATCTTCTTGAGTATGGAAACATAAAAGAAAAGCTCAGGAAAAACAGGGGTTTATTACAAACTTATTATGAAAAATATACCTCAAAATTTTTCATCAGAGGTGAAAGTAACCTCTTTTATGGCTTTCCTTCTCTCATGTTTTGTCTCCGATTCAATTTGCTAGAGTCAGCAAAAGGGAGGATAAGATTTGGCAACAACACATGTTCTAGAGCAGTCTTCTGACATATGCCAAAGACCAGAATATATCCAAATACAAAGGCTACCTTTACTTGGCCTCATTTGATTTGCCAAGACAATCTGCATCCAAGAGCTGAGTCAGACTCATGGCATGATCTCCTTTTTACTTTTTCCATTTTTTAATTTCTTCCTTGTATTTGTATTTTTATTTATTTATCTCTCATACCAAGTTGCTGTTTGTTAGATTTCCCTCACTTCATTAACAAGCATTAATATTGCCAGTTACCTGTCATCATAAAAACAAATTCAAACAATTTCTATTCTCTTTCTCAAGAGTCCCGATACTCCTCTTTTCACTTCCTGTCACATGTAGTAACTTACATGACCAAAAAGAGGGAATAAAATGCTATTAAGTCATAATTAAGTCACTGGCAGAGTGTATCTACAACAGTGGTCATTGCCAGTCTTCAGTGATTAAATGATTCTTTGGTAAGGGTGATTCCTCAAAAAGAAATTTAAAAAATAGTTTAGTATGAAACAAATTTTGCAAGAAGAAATAAAATGCTAAAAATAGATGAAAATATTAATCTAATATGCAGCAAATAAGGATTATTTATTTTTTTAGACTTACTAAGGCTTCACTCCTTATTTCCTACTTGAGATCTACTGTTGGAGATGTATCTTTCTGTCACGCTGATGAGTAGATGAGTAGTACCATAACCTCAGTGAATTGACAGCTTCTCCTCAAACTGATAGAAGTCTACATACTTAAAGTACAGAAATGTATATAATTTACCTATAGATGTTGATGCATCATACATCTTTTTCTGTATACATTTCTCTATTTCCATTTTTAGGCTATAAAAGGAGATATATAGACATATATCTCTGCAGAGAAAAACAGTGCTGAGATGACTTGTTTACTGCTTGACAGGGAAGCAAATAAATATATATATATATATTTTAGGAATATATATATTATAACAGAAACCTTGGAAAATGGACAGAAAGGCATATTCAGATTATTCAGGCAAGGTTTTAATTGACTTTCGTGTCTTCTGGTGACAGTGCGGTGAAGCTTGTTTAAACTTGGCTTGCTGTTGATGCCAGTCTCTAAGATGAGAAGATTCATCTGGCCAAATACAGATATATACAGCAGGATTAGCTCAAAAAGCCTTTACAGTCAAAAGAAAGAACTGGAAAAAAATCAGGATGCAGTTAATTTAATCTTGTAGTAGATGTCTAAAATAGGTCAGATGAATCACACCTTAAAAATGTCTTTTTTTTTTTCTTCGTTGGAGTAAAGGAGATCAACTCAGCTGTAAATACCTTACACCCTCTCAGATCGATACAGTTCTAATAGAACTGAAAAAGTCATACTATAAAAACTTCTATTTTACTCACATTATCTTAAAAATACTTAACTAAGGTCTCTCCCAATCAGAAAGAAAATACAGCTTATTTTCTTTTTTTTTTTAATGCTAAATAAATAAAGAAAAATGTTGTTTAAAGTAATACTAGGTAGCTGTGCTGCAAGTCTTCTCAAAAACAGGAAGTCCCTAGGGCAATTTTTGAAGCATTAAAACTTCATTTTCACTGTGAAAAGCCTATTTGAGTATTTTTAATGCTATAATAAGTTTTCCCCACAGAAAATGAAGCTTTTAAGCTTTACTAAAACATTAATGGAGGTTTCTAGTTCAAGTACTCAGGGCTACAGCAAACTTCTCTGGCTAAAAGAGTTTCATTCTCCATGGCCTTGTATCTTAAGCCTCACTCAGCATTACAGTGGAGTACCTTTACACTATTTAGGTAGTATAATTATGTTCTATATATTCTTCAAGGCCATTTGTCACAGGGGAAAAAAAAAGTGGTTTTAATGTAACTCAGGACCAAGCTTTTTGCTATAATTACTTGCTACTTTGCAAAGTTGGTATAAACTATTATCAAGACAAAGTGCACCATTCCATAATTTCTTTAAATGTCTTTGAAAAACTACAGATGTCAGGCAGAAAAGCCTAGTCCTAAGGCTTTAGTCCTAAGGCACTAAATTTGAATCTTCCTTCCCTTATATCTCTGATTTCAGTAGAAATACTCTTCTGTGCAGAATTGTATCTGAAAGAGAATTCACACCTTTTTGCACTAACTATGAAAGCATTAGATTTGAAAAGGTGTTGACTTGAACATCTGCACAGACAGCCTTCTAATTATGACACTTTAAATAAGCTAAGGAACTGGGCCAGGAAGATGACCAGGAATATGTTTTCATTATTCATCTTATTTTATTAGTATCCTATATCTGAATCTGTGTAGGTGAAGCTATATCTTCAACAGTGCCTATCAAGGTTTTCTTCTTTCAGTCCATTACCATATAGTAGTCCCACAGTTATTGCTCAGGAGTTGCAAAGAACTGGCTGGGAAGAAAAACTTCTTAAATCATCTCCAATAATTGAAATAAATTTCCCAAAGCACCTACATCAGCCAGAAATCACAAAGCTTGAAAACTCCTACCATCTAGTCATGTTCACTATGGTTATGACTAGTGGCATCTCTATGTGCATGCCTACCATTTCTTTGTTGTGCTACCTCCTGAGTCTTACCACTAGGCAGTCATGTTGCCTGCATGTTGATGCCTCCTTAGGCTCTACTTTGGCACTTGCCAACTGTCTCTCTTAATAAAGGGAAGTTAAGCACAGAGGGCAAGCTGTGTAGCATATGCCATGCCCCTAAGAGCCACAGGGCTCCAGCTGGCATCCTCCAAGAGGTCCTTATGCTGCAACACTGCATTGGCTGAGATGGCACAGGAGTGGACCTAGGAACTCTTACATTCACAGTGGCACTGCTGTATATATAACTGAGATACCAGAAACAAGTGAACAAACATAAAACTGAACTGATGCAATGATGGAACAGCCTTGGGCTTGTTGGAGGCTCAATCAGATTTTTTTTAAGTGATTTTTGTAGTTAGTTTAGTTCTACTATAATTCTCGAGCTAGATTTTCTGGATATCACCCACAAGGTGCAAGTTTGGTGTCCACTTAAGTCATTATTTTTCTGATGTACCATCTAGGTTTAAAAACACTGAGTAACAGGTTAACTTTGCCTTCAGAATACTTTTATTACAATGAGAATGACATGCAAGAATCATTAAAGAGGAAAAGTATAACAGCAAGACTATAGCTTGACACTAGGTCAAGTAGCTCATTTTTTTGAACTCTTGCCATCTAAGTAATTTATCTTTCTGAACTAAAGATGTGAAGAAACTCCTTATGAAGACCAAAAAAAGCCATTAGGGAGTAGGCTACTGATCAGTAAAATGAAAAAAAAACTTAAAAAAGGACTTCTGTGTTGCTTTTCATATTATGAAGCTATGCAAACTACTCTAGAGCTTATTTTTCTCTCACTTTGGTAAACAGGAGAATTCACATTGACTTTGGGAGGCATAACTTTGTCTCAGCTGTGTCAGCTTTTTTTTTTTTTTTTTTTCCCTGTTTTTCTGTTTAAGCATAAAAGAATTCATTTCTTTGCATATCTGTTGTTTTCCAGTGGGATAAGGCTTTATTATGGAAAGTTTTGAAATTAACTTCTTTTCTATGGTAATTCTGAGACTGGTGATGAATATACATATCTGTATGCCTAACAACCAATTCTAATACACATTTGGTTCCTCATTCCCTTACACCAAATGGTAAGGGTAAAAAAAATTTGCTGAAGTAAACAACATCGTGACAACATAAAACTAACATAACAGAGAATCGTAATCTTTGGGATGCACTTCAGTGGACAGCCACTTACTCCACTAAGGAACTGTAAAATGTAATACGATGATCTATGAACCTTTTCTGCATATTTTGTATTGGTGTGAATGGCTAATGAGGGTGAAGGGCAAAACAAAATGAGGATATGGTGAGCTAACAAGCAGCTCCCATATCTTCATTCATTACTACACTTTGCTGTTTACCACTTCTCATAGTTAACACAAAGTGCAAAAGTTAGAGACTGTTCCTCACTCTTCCTCAGACTGAATAGAAGATCAGTGATTCTTATTGGTTAGTGGTCATGCCACTTAGTGATCATATCACTTTCTGATAAATGTTTACAGAGCATTGCATCTGAAATTACTACACAATAAATCTTTTCAACTTCAGGAATCTGAGGACAGAACTTTCATCACAGAAGGGTCCTCTGGAGAATGTCTGAGCAGGCCAACCTCCTACTCAGAGCTTGTCTAGCACTGATGTTAAGTCAGGCTTCTCAGGGTTTTGTCCAGTTGAGTATTGAAGGGAGGGAGATTCCACAGCCTTTATAGGTAACCTATTCTAATGCTTAACCACCTGTGTTACCTGTACCATCACAAAATGTCCATTATATTAAATTGCCCTTAGGAAAATGACACAGTAAGTAGACTTGCTTCCTCTACGCTCTACCTGCATGTTCTGCTCCAGGTTCCCTCAGCTTCACATGCCATATGCTCCAGTCCGTCAACAACTCCTAGTACTCTTAGCTGATCCATTTTATCATTCTCTTACTAAGACCAAAATTGGATACAGTATTCCAGATATGACCTCATTAAGCTGTGGAAGAGGGAATAATCAATATTTCAAACTGTTGGTTATGCTAATACAACTCAGAATGTGGCTAGCCTTCACAAGGACAAGCTGATTTATGGTCAGGTTGTTGTCCATTGGGTCCTAGATTCTTCCTTGCAAAGCTGGTAGATCATCACCCCCAGCTTTTACAAATGCAAGGTATTATTCTGACACAGTATATGCATCAGTCTACACTTCCTTCATTTAACTACCAAGATGCAATAGCAAAACATTGCAAATACTTTACTAGAGACAAGGTAAATGGCATCCAATATTCTCTTCTAGACAACAGAATCAGGCATTTCTTCATCAAGGCAATCAGACTCAACAGGCATGGTTTGCCTGGATAAACACACATTTTCTGTTTTCAGTCTTCTTGTGTATCATTTACTTAGACTAGGTTCTAGGAGGATTTGATCTATAAACTCCTAGGTTAACTTCACCTAGGGAGTGCTTTTAGGCTAACCAGCCTGCAGCCCCCTAAACCTTCCT
>JAVCKT010018859.1:0-60612 GCA_032273925.1 Rhynchotus rufescens | reverse complement strand
TGGCCCCGCGCGGCCGGCCCGTCGCCGCCGCCATGCCCAAGCGCGGCGCCCGCAAGCGCCTCAAGTTCCGCGCCGAGGACGTGTGCTCGGAGCGCGGTGAGTGGCGCGGAGCGGAGCCGCGGCCTAGGCCCGGCAGCGGCGCCCCGTGCCCGGCCCGGGGGGCCGAGGCACCGGGGGAAGACGGGGGCGGCCCGGGGGCTGAAGCGGCCTCGCCTGGGGGTTGCGGCACCCGGGCCGGGGTGCGGGAGGCCTCGAGCCGGGCCTGGGGGCTGCAGGGGCCCTGCAGGAGCAGCCGGGCCTAGAGGGTGACGTGGGCTGTTGGCGGCGGGCAGGGTGCGTTTGGCTTTGCCTCAGCGTGAACCGGCCCCTTATGGTGGGGACCCCGGTCCTGTAGCCCCGTGGGCTGGAGCCGAGGGTGGCACCAGGCCCAGGCGCTGGGCTGCGGTGGGCAGCTCCCGCCCGCGGCCCCTCGGCGGGTCCGGCCTCCCCCTGCGCCTCCTGACGCCCCCGCTCTCCGCAGTGACCGTCGCAGACTACGCGAACTCCGACCCGGCCGTCGTGAAGTCGGGACGGGTGAAGAAGGCCGTGGCCAACGCGGTGCAGCAGGAAGGTGAGTGTGCGCTGGGAGCCGTCCTGGCCCCCGGGACGGGGCTGCCTGCCCCCTCCCTGCGCTCTGCGGGGCTGGGGAGACCAGGGGAGCCCCCCTTCCTTCCCCCGTGCCCAGGGAAGCTCTGGCTGCAAATGCCCGTTCTTCTGCAAAATCTGGTGCTTAGGGTGTCAGATAGGCAGTTTTGTAGAAAACCTCTTACAAATCCATCTGCCAGCTACTGAATCTTTGTTAGTGTCCTAAATGGAAGGATTTTTCTTTTTCCATTTAATATTGTCTTCCACCTGATCCAAGAAATAACAAGTTTTTATTACTTTACTACCTCGTGGGAAACTGTAGATAGCTTTATTGACAGCTTTATTGCTGAAGAAACCATGTTTCCAGTGGGAACGTGGTTATGGTAGTTCTGCTGTGTTTTATTTTCTCCCCTGTGCTGCAAGCTGCTGTGAGGTCGTTTGAGGGTGTTGCTGGTGCTGTGCAAACCGAATGAACAAGCAGCTTCCTGAAAGGTTGTTGCAGTATTCTGTTATTTACTTCCTCCTTGGCTTTTAGCTGTTGAGGGTAATGGGAAGTTTCTGGCTTCACACACCCTATTTGAGAGCAGTTAATGTTTACAAGTTGCCTCTTAAGTGGTCACACAGGTAGAGTTGCGGTGGAGCGTAATTTTATAACACAGACTGTGACTGCGGAACTTTTCAAATGAGAGAGGCCTCATTATCTTGCTGTAACCTCACATGTTCCAGCAAAAGGTGCTCTTTGTGCAGGTGCCTGTGTGTGGGAGCTGTATTGCGTAGTGCTGCTGCTGAATGTTGGATTTTTCAGCCACTCTTTCTCATGCTTTCCCCATCAGGGCATCTCCCTCTCTCCCTATTCTGGAACAGCCTTCCCCCTTCCCAGTCCTCCTCCTGTTTGCTGTTGGATAGTCCCTGTTTCGCCTCCACGGGCTGCACTTCACCCTCATATGTCGCACGCCCTGTTGTGTGTTCCCTCTGCAGCCAGTGTCACCGGGTGCAGTTGTGACTCAGGACGGAGGCAGGAGGAGGCTGCAGCCTCTGCCCAGGGCGCCGCCTCCTCGGAGAGCGGCAGCTTTTGGCCTCGCTCACCCGCTGTCCCCGTTGTGCCAAGTGGACTTGGCTCTGGGGGTGGCTGCCAGGAAGCAGAGTCTCACGGGCAAGCAGAGGCCGGATGGAATTTTCCTGGAATTTTCCCCGCCCCATCCTAGCCCCTCAGCGAGGGAGTGACCGCTCTGAGATAAGGAGCGAGCGCCTGTTTGGTGAGATAGTAATGCAGAGCAAACTTGGGGTGTGAAGGGAGGTATCAGCTCTGATGTTAACGTGATAGAGTTTTTTTTCCAGGCCCCTGTCAGTCTCCAGCTGTTGCTTCCCCATGCAGAGTGTCAACATCTTGCCGTCCTAATGTGCTGTAATTTGCATTGCCATCTGCTTGTTTTGGGCTGTAGAAGGTCCCATAGAGAGGGCAGTAATTTTTGACAGCTTGAAGGGGAAATGCTGCCCTGGCTGTGTGTGCTTTACAAAAACACTGTGCAAAAAAAGCAAGAATTAGTTCAGGAAAGGTTTGGCAGTGTGGCCTTGCAGCTGGGTCTAGCCCCTGCCTGTGACAGGCTTTGCAGTCCGTCTTAAACTGGTCAAGCTCTGTCTTTAGACTCGCTTCTCCTGCCCTTTTATTGTTTTGGAACCTCATTTTTCTGTGATCACAAGTAAGAACATATCTAGACTAAGCTTATTAATGGTCAGTTCATATTTTTCTTCCTGTCATTCCCATCACTTTAATAGCTCTCCTCCCTCCTCTCATGGGTCTTATGGTGGTAACTGCCCTGTATAAAAGTTTCTCCAACTTTAAGTTTGCTGGGCTAGAGAAACTCGGGCAGTGCCAAGTCTGCTGTGGCAGTGTTAGTTGCCTCTGGATAGTAGGTCTTTTTTCCATGCAAGCACTTGGGGTTGAAATCCAACTCTTTCAAATTTGTGGAACTGAGTTGTGCAGAGAAATGACTGTATTTGCCAAGATTTGTGTGATACTGCTGTGTTTAGGGCTGCACTTTTTTTTCCCCCCTTTTGGGACTGATTAACCAATTACGGGCTCATAGTTGAATTCTTCTGCCTAATGAGCCCTCAGTTAATAGACTAAATTTCAAAAATGAAGTTTCCTAACGGTATTGTCTTAAACATCCCCCTAGGCACAGCAAAGAGAAAGACTGAATTCACTTGCTGTTTTCCTCCTTAGCCCAGAGCTCTTTTCCTTCACTAAATTCTAGGATAAATTGGGCTGCTTGCCACTGGGTTTCATTGCTGGCTCTTTGTCTCTCTCCAACCCCACAGTCTCTTTATTGCCTGTATCAAAGGGCTACCTTGCTGTGTGCATAGGGCGGTTCCCCACAGAAAGAGGGGCTGTGGTTGTGCTGGGAAGCTCTAATGCCAGGGAACCAGTTAGCACCATGGAAAGGGCTGTTTCATTCAGAATTGCAGCTGGCTTCAGCTACAGCGACAGGATCATCTGCTTAATACTCTGGAAATCAACCTCTTTGCTCATTATTTAAGGCGAGACAGAATAATTTTGTTTTCAATTCACTCGCCCATGCTAATCTTGCTCTGGCACAGTAATCCACAGGCCCAGGCTTCCCTTGCTTGTGTCATTACAGAGCTTTTACATGGCTAGAGTGTCATTTCTTAACATGGCCCTGGCAGAGATCTGGCCTGAAAGATCTCCCGAGCTTGGATTGCCTCCTTCTCTCCTCCAGTGTATTCAGAGTGTGTCAATTCTTCTTCTTCTAGTAAAATCCCTCTGCGGTTTGGAAGCTTCTTGTGTTCCTGCTGAGGAAGTTCTCTCTGTATCTGGAGACTCTTGTGACAGCAGCGATGAAACGGACACAAAGGAAAGTGTCAGCGGGCGACCTGCCTCTAGAAAGAAGAAGAGCAAAAGGCACAAAGGTACCGGCGCGGTCCTCTCCTGGGACAGTTTTCCTTGTCTTTTCCAGGATGTTTTTCTGTTTGTGGTGTTAGGAGTTGCTATTTACAGACTAGTCCTGTGGCTTTTCCTGGGGTTGTGCAACTCCTGTGTGCACAAGTTAAAGGGGTTAAACCACCGTTCCCAGCTCTCCTGAGAACCTGCTGTGACTCGAACAAAGATGTTGACTTTTCACCAAGACAAAGGTTTGGGCACGCAATCAAAGCTGAAGATCTTGTTCCTTTCACTGATTTCCTGTCAGCCTTAGAATACTAATGTTGCACTACTGAAAGAGTTAGGAAACTTTGCCACATGTGATACTCTGTTCTTCACCAAAAGCATTGGTGAAAGCAGCATTTACTTTGAACAACAAACCGTTCTATCCACCACGTGCCTGTGGGCAGATTCCACGCTCTGTTTTTAGGATATTGCTAAACTTGTTATTTACTACAGATGGATTTAGAGAACACTTGAGTGAATTTAGCCCTAGTGTTACCATGGAAAGCTAATTCTGAGGAGCTGTATCCTTCAGTGCTTATACTTTGTGCAGCTCTATAGTGTGTAAAGTTATTATGTAAAGATACTGATTTGTGTAACAAATCATCCCCTACAGGTTGTAAATACACAGCAGTCCTCTGGGATGGGATTTCCATCTCTATTAAATTTTCTTTGGGAATCCTGGATGGGTTCGAACATCCCAGTAGCTGTTTTGAGTGTGGAAAGAGTTTCTGTTCTACCACTTTGTTATACTTCCAACAAATTGTTCAATTTCTCTATCCTCGTCATGTTAAAGCCCAACTGTTGTAAAACTTATTGCCCAAACGGTTCAGCTGGCTGCTTAGATTAGTCGTGCGGTAGCAGAGAGTTGAGGAGTGCTTTAATATAAATAAAATTCATGCTTCTTTAATCTCTGCTCCTGAATATGAAGAAACAAACATTTGAAAGGCTGTCACCTCTTTTAATTATTTTTTAAGCACACAGATCTGCAGATCATTTTCTGCAATCTCATTTTAAATTTGATCTGTCTGTCTTGAGAGCTAGGTACAGACAAAACTTGCAGCCTTGAGCTGTTCTGTCTTGTCCAAAAGGACGTCCATTTTTCATCTGAATCACTGGTCTCCTTTCCATATACCAGTCTTGAATGAGGTCCTTTAGCCTCTTTACTTAAGAAGATTCCAACACAACAAATAATACTCAGTTGAGTGGCTTAATTGTCCCATTAAAATCTGATCTCTTACAATATTTTTTTTTTGAGAATTGTCTGTGGAAAAACATGGCTTTGTTAACTTAAAGGCTCTGCTAAAATGAAATGGATCTGTGAAGCTTCTCTTCTGTCCACAGAGCTTTTAATGCTACAGAGAGGGAGAATGAGCCATTCGGTTGGGTTATGAATGTCTTTAGAGTTTGCTATCTTGATTAAAATGCAGAGGTAAGAAAGCAGTTAATTAGTGAGAAGCTGCAGTAACTGGATGTGTGTGCTGCCTGGCAGGGCTTTAGCAAGAATCTTATGAGCATTCAACCTGTGTTCAACCCGCACACACAAACTCAAGTTACCCAAATGAGCAGTTGAAAGCCTAGGACTTCACTCTAGCTGTGTTTGGAAAAGAGGTTTTTTATTGCAGTAACACATGTTCACTGCATTTAGAAAATCCTGATGGTGACGGCGGAGAAGAATATCCCATAGACATCTGGCTGCTGCTGGCATCCTACATTCGCCCTGAAGACATCGTTCGGTTTTCTCTGATCTGCAAGAAAGCCTGGACTGTTACTTGCACTGCTGCCTTTTGGACCAGGCTCTACAGAAGGTGAGGCTCTAAAGACCATTTTATCTGTTGGTAGGAGGCTTCAGTGGTGACCACTGAGCTGCAAATAAGGGAATATTACAGGTTGATAGGATATGATATGTGCCTTTGCAACACGTAAAGGGTGGTTTGTGCCTTGTTTGGCAGGGGGTTGCAAAACTCTGCATCTGCTTTGGGATCTAGAAAGGGATCTTTGCAAGGCAGCATATTTCCATGTGCACCACAGAAGATCTCAGTGCCTGTTGTGGTTTTCTGCTTGCCAGAGCCTACACGCTTCTGTTGTTAACACAGAGAGCACGGGGTTATGAATGCAGAAAGTGAAGTCAGGACATTGCCTGCCTTTGAAAAAGCAAGTATCACTGATAGAAAATTTGCCCTGTCCGAAGCTACCTTTGATTGTGGTCACCTTCCTCTAAGTTCATCTTCCAAACATTTAGGAGGAGTCTACCTGGTGGTAATGGGCTATAATAAAATAAGGAAGGGAAGAAAAGCGAAGAAGTGATCAGAATATGAAACAAATCCTCCTTTTCTTATGCATGCCACTCACGCTTGTCTTCAGGAGGGAAGATTTGAGTTCTTTTTTTATGGACCTGTTGCTCAGGAGGGGCAACCAACAAGAGTACAAAGCAGTCTGTGACTTTGTGGGCTGCCATGTGGTCTCCTGTAGAGACTAGAAAGCTCTTGCAACATTCAGAGTTCATCACTGGTCATCCCTGTGTTCATTCAGATGTTTAAGTGTTGCTCAACATTGATTTTTGTAGCTCTTTTCTACTCATCTCCGTGGCTTTCTTCAAAGCATATTGGCCTTGTCCTTTGTTTTTCAGGCACTACAGCCTGGATGCCTACCTGCCTCTCCGCTTGCGACCAGAATCCATGGAAAAGCTGCACTGCCTCCGTGCGTGTGTCATCCGGTCGCTATACCACATGTATGAACCTTTTGCATCGCGAGTCTCCAGGAATCCAGCTATTCCAGACAGTACTCCTAGCACTTTAAAAAATTCCAGAGTAAGTGCTAGTGCTTAGGAAGGGGGATGTGTCTGAGATGTTGCTTTTTCTGTATTTTTAGTCTCTTTCTAGGAGAAAAAAAAATGTTTTGATGATCCCCAGTCATGTGGGGGACTAGTTCTGGAGTCAGGACTAGTTAGCTGGTCTAGAGGACCAGTTAGAGCTGGTCTTTAGAGGCTTCTCAGCTTTTTAAAAGGTTTCTGGTTATTGTGTCTACACAGTTGCTTCTGTAAGGGATCTTACTTCTCTGGGTGCCTAAGTCCTACCACAGTAACTTTGTAATCAGCAAAAACACTTGTTTCATTGAAAATCAGAAGTGCTGGTGATAGAATTTGTAGCTTTCCCATCCTCTGTTGCAAATTTGTTGTTGAAAGTTGGTTGAGGTCAGATCAGCATTCGTATTTTCTGCCTTATTCTGACACTGTCTGCCAGAATATGTCTTTTCTCCATAGGAGGTGTCTGGAGAGCATCAGAAGCGACACTAATAGCCTCAAAAGGGACTCATTTCATATTCCATCTCCTCTAGGCTTCTAGTTTATGCAAGAGGGAGAATAAGGAGATTGTGAGCATGGCAAACGTGCAGAGCAAATATCTTCCTTGGGTTTGGGGCTGTGGTTGTGTTGGCCTGTGAAGGATTTGTCTCTGGCGTGAGCAGGTGATTCCCTTTGCTATTCCAAGCTTGGAGCGCTTGCATTTCCATTCCTCTTTAATTGCCATTATCATTAACTCTGAATTGCCTTTGTGTTTCTTGTCTGATTTTAACTCATAACTGGCTGATATTGAGAGAACAGCTTAAGCAACAGTGTGAATTCCCCGTGTTCCAAATTCAAAAACTTGTTGAATGAGGCTTTTGGAATCAAACCAAAGGGGTTTTGGTTCAATAGCTCTTTCCATGCAAAAGACAGCAACTCCATCTGCCTGGGTAACATCTTTCCTTCCCTGCCTTCTTCCTTCCTCTCTCTGTGAGGATCCTGGGAAGGGTGTTGCCTGCTTAGGGAGCAGAGTTACCAGTGGTAGCACAGGCAGGTGGTGCTGCAGAGCAGGAGCAAAGCAGCGTTTCTGCGTGTGGGACTTTCGGCTGCATCCAGGGCTTTCCATTCTCTCTCCAAATCCCCACTTTGGATGTTGTCTGTCTCAAACAATTAAAGACCAAAACACTTCTAGGAAATTCCAACTTAACCTTAGTCCTTCTGAGTCTGACCTGGCCCTAGGGCAGGCCCTCTGCTCGGACGCGTGAGCTGGAACCCCGTGAGATGACACTGCCAGGGCTGGCAGCTTAGGAGCATTCACGTTGACATCATAACGGCTTTGGTGCCCACTGCTAGCGCTTCTGGTGTACTAACAGCTCTAGAAAGATTCTGGAAGTGCAATCTTTTGGTTTCCAGCTTTAAAAGAGGGGAAAAAAAAACAAAAAAAAAGGAAATTAAATGGTGATGAGGCTTTGTTAGAACAGTAGAGGTCTGACCCAACCCTTTGGAGCAGAGAAGAGCTGTCAGGAGTGTGGTCTTGCTCTACTACTGTGTTGCAAGACTCGGAGCTCCAGCTGCGTTACTGTGCGTTGCAATGGCCAGGCACAGTGGGTAGGGAGGAGGTTCTGTCGTTGCCTCCCCTCGTCCTCGCTTTCATGGGTTTTGGTTATACCTTTACGGGTCACTGAAAATAATGGCAGATGCCTCCATAAACTGCATGTGGCAAGAAGAGCCCCCAGTCCACAATGTTACTGGATCCAGCTTTTCCTCTTTAATTTCCTTTTTTCTTTCCCTAGCCTAGCTTGTGTGGGACACTGGAGCCGTTATGGTGTCAGCAGAAGTGTTTGCCCTTTAAAGACACCCCCATAATTTTTGGTGGAGCAGCAGGGCCTACGGCGCGGCTGAAGGGCAGGACGGCTGACCCGTGGATGACATCCTCTGCCCCTTAGGAGGTACTGACCATTTTGTGCTTCACTACTTGCCATGACCAAACGAGCTGTTAGACCAGGTTGTCTCTGTGGGTGAACTACAGATGCCACTAACACCAGAGTTAAACTTTGCTGTGCACCCAAGTTAATGAAGATCTGGAGAATGTTGTTATAGGTGAAACCCAGGGCCACCTCCTCCCAGGTGGAGGCTGCTCGACACGTGCTGCTGAGCTGGACTCCACGTACCTTTGTCGTTCACCTTGTCAAGATTTGCCATTATAGAGATCCTTCAAGGACTCTTAATTATGGACGTAACTCAGGCTTTGAGGGTCTTGTATCTCATGTAGCTGCTATATATGAAGCCCCCATGGCAGAGGCTGGTCAAGGTTGCTTTGATTTGGTGTCAGTCCAGCTGGAATTAAATTATATCTGTACTTACTTCCCCCAGTGATCCAGCCAGGCCATCTTTTTGAGCAGGAGAGACTGTGTCTGGGTGATGGGGAGCTATCTTCTCTACTCATGTTATTCTTCCTCCTTCTGCTGACACTGTTAGTAGGAGCAGATAAGACCAGCTGTGGTGGGCTGGCATCTGTGGGGTGGAATCACACTCAGTGATGGTCGATCTGACTCATCAGATACTTTTCTTGGCTGTTGAAGGGTAGTAGCTTCCACTCACTTGGGTCAATCAAAGTAGCTAGCCTGGCACTGGTTTTGTGCTCCAAAATGTGACAGGTTGGGGCGCAGTTGTGTCAGGACCATCTTTTGTCTCTGAAGTGGCTCAGGAAATTCTGTATCTGTCACGTCCAAAGTCATGCCTCAGCCTTTGCGTTTCTCTCTGGATTCCTTCCTCCTTGACCCTTTTATGTTTTCAGGTATTCCTTACTTTAGTCTTTTGTTTTGGAGTCCAGCTTAATGGGACTTCTTGGTGTGGGGCATGGAGGACCAGTTGGATCTGTTCTACTCGGGAAGGGACAAGTGGTGCAAAGGGATTTTTGTTTTGCGGGCTAGTGACTACATGCTGTGCCATTCTTTTGCATGATGAATTGACCAGCTTCAGACTGGGAGATGGAAAATTTGGGGTGTGTGCTCTCAACATGATTATTTTGAATAGATGGTTTCTAACTGCTCTTCTGTAATTGTGTTTCTAATTGGAAGTCTTTATGCCCTGCAAAAACGTATTTAAAGTGTTGCCTCTAGGGATTTCACAACTTTTTGTTTCTTTTTTCCACTGCAGTGTCTGCTTTTCTGGTGCAAAAAGATTGAAGGGAACAGACAAGAATCAATGTGGGAATTCAACTTCAAGTTCAAAAAGCAGGTATGAAAGCTGAGCTCTGCCTGAAGAGCCAGAACAGCTATAACTTTTTTTTTAAGGCAGTAATATTTTTTTTGGGTGGTAGAAAGGACAACTCTGAATTCCATCAATAAGGAGAAACTGTGAATCCCGTGATAGAGCACATTGTGAAACTACACTTAATATTCACTCTATGCTACCAACCTCTTCACATTCCTACATTTTTATTTCCTCATTTGTTACCCTTTCACCACTTGAAGACATGGTTCATTTGTCACCCCAAATAACCTAATCCTTAGGTTATTGTTACTTATTACAACCAAAAAGAACAGACTTTATGAGTTTCATGGTCAAAACTGAGCCTGAATCTCAAGCTTCTTGCCTTGAGAAGGGTTCCCCTTAGAAGCCAACACATGCTAATGAAAAAGTGCAAGTTATAGCTCTTATAAGCGTGCTGTATAAAACAACATTGAGGGTAGCTAAGTAAATGTTTATGTTTCTTTCAAGTCACCCAGGTTAAAGAGCAACTGCTGCAAAGGTCTCCAGCCACCCATTCAGTACGAGGAAGTCCACACAAACCCTGACCAGGACTGCTGTCTACTGCAGATCACCACCTTTAACTTCATATTTGTGCCAATAGTCATGGGCATGACGTTTACCTTGGTAAGTGTTTGCCCACACTGGCAAAAAGGGCCAACTTTGCACTTAGAGTTTCTAACAGGAGGTGAAAAAGAGACTTCTGGTCCCTGTGGTTTGATGTAAATCATGCTATTGCTTCAAATATCTACTTGTGGACATCTCCACATGAATCTTAGAGGCATTGCTGAGGATTTCCTCAGTTGAGTTCTGCAGACCCATCAGTTCCTGCCTGTTTGATGTAAGCAATATCAGTGATGTAGAGAATTTGCAAGAAGCTGAGGGTTTGCTCTGGCTGGGAGTGGTTAGTTATCGATGCTGTAGCAGGGACCAGTGTTGCAGTGTTTTTGTGGTCCCAGGTTGATGATGTTCGTACCTCCCTGCTGGGGGAAACAGCAGCTTTTGAACCCACTTTGACAAACTCGGTCTTCCCCAAAGTTGTTCCAAAAAGAAGTATTATTTCAGAAAGTAGCAGACCACGTGTGTTCACCATAAGACAAGCAGTAAGGCCTGGGGCAGCTTGTGTGGCTGTAAGTTAGGGTTTAAAATGCTCTGTGCCCAGGAAGACTTTTGTCTTAGTGTGAGCAATAAGATGAAGCAATCTGTGCCAGCACCTGAAGTACTCTACGTGGATATAGTTTTGAGTTCTAAACAGTGCACTTTCAGATTAATTGAAATTCTTCCCTTCATTTGCTGTTTTGGTTTTTCTGAAATTCTCTTTTTTGTGTGGGTGTCAGGGTGTGTGTGGAAACTTTACCTGCCCAGAGTTATCAATTCTGTATTTTAAATGTTGACTTAATCAAGAAGAAGTCATTTTGATCCCCAAGGTCAATGATCTGAGGCTGTCACCACAGTCCCTGCAGACAGCTGGACATTTCTAGAACAGCAGCTACATCTCCTGGAGCTCCTCCTTGTCTTTCTTCTTCCCCTTGCAGTTCACCATCAACGTGAGTACGGACATGAGGCACCATCGGGTGCGCCTGGTGTTCCAGGACACCCCAGTTCGCAACGGCAAGAAAGCCCGGCTGGAGCAAGGCGTGCAGGTTGTGCTGGACCCTGTGCACAGCGTGCGCCTCCTGGATTGGTGGCACCCGCAGTACCCCTTCTCGCCCAAAGCTTAGTGCCCTCCGGAGCCTGCAGCAGCCGGCAGCTGACTGAATCTGGCAGGCTGAAGAGAATTCTAGGAACCAGGAAATCCTCTTTTTATTTCTTAAATAAATTCTGCAGTCTCCTTGCAAGTGGTTGAAGCTACTGAGCTAGTCTCTATGTATATAACTTCTGGTCAGTGACGGGCAGAGCTGAGTGTAAAGTGAAAAAAAATTTGTAAACACACTTTTATGTAAAAATTCACGTTTTATGATTTGAAAGGAGCTCCCTGGAACTGTTCATTTAAAATCCTTTTGGTGCTAATGAAAGTGGTCCTGTTTTTTGTTGTTTGGGAAGAAGCAGGAGGCTTTAATATGGCCAGAAGCAATTTCACAACCAGAGTTCATGTTTGTTTTGCTGCAGCCTGATTGCGTTCAAATACAGTGTGATGTTTCGAGGTTTGAGGAGCAGTAATCAAAGCAGCAGCCATCAACAGTAATGCCAATTGTCAGATGTGAGTTAAAAAAAAAGTATAAATGATCAAAGTAATTATTTCAAAGAAGATTTGTAAGGGAAAAGGCTGTAAAGATACTCCATGTTTTCACACTGATGTTCCCCCTTGAGAAGATCTAAACTTTTAAAGCCTGAAGATGCTTTTCAGAGAAGATGAACAGAGTGGGGGGAGATGCAGATAAACTAAAATCGAAGCAGTTGTGAAGGACTTGAATTTTTGTACAAGCAGCGGAGAAGTGTTGACCTGTTGATGCTGGATAGCCCAGGAGCACCAAGTCCTCAGCTGAACAAACTGAAGGAGACCCCCAAGCTTTCTGACACTGCTGTGGCAGGGGGTTGTTGGAGAAGGGAGCGGGGTGCTGAGCCTGGGCCGGCCAGACTCGTGAGTGCTCTTGGGCGCAGGTGAGTAACGGTGAGGGCAGGAACCACATCCCGAGCTCCGCAGCTCATGGATATAAAGGATGAGCTTATCAGTCCCGTTTCATACCAGACCTTATCTCGGGCAGGAATAGCTAAGCACTCGTGTGCTGGCTGTGTACAATGGTTACTGCAACTCCTGCAATAGAGGGCAGCTGGAGAGAGGGATTTTATCTCCTTGGTTTGACTGAGCTGTGCAAACGCTCCGTCATGTACTCCGTCTGTAGCTGCCGCCAGGAGTTTCTTGTGTGTCCCTTGGCCATTGTGTAAATTATCATCAAGGACACCAGTCCCAGGTTTGCATTTGCATTAGATACCCGCTCCTTGATAAGAATTTTGAACAAACGTATCAGAAAACTGCCGTGTTCCCTTTTCATTGCTGCTGAGCGTGCACCTTGAAGCCAACAGGTAAGTTATTTTGAAGACAGGTAGTAAAAGGTAAAGGGGATATATCCTAACTGTGGGAACACAGGTCGTTCCTGCTGGAGCTCTCACAGCTGCCCTTGCAAGGATGCTTTCTGCCCCAGGGCCGGGCGCTAGAAACCGCCCATAGAAAAGGGAAGCGGCTCTAGGGCAGAACATCTTAAACTTTTCCTTGCAATGTCATTAGGTATCTCTGAACTCGCTGCGACAAGTCCTCAGTGCTTATGTAGTCCTTATGTAGTCCTTATGTAGTAGCTTCTTTTTAGTAAGTCAATTTGCAAAAGCTTACTGTCTTAGGTGAGAAGCCTTTCTTAGTTGGTAGTGTAGGCTGCCCTAGGGAGGATGTCTTTTCCATCAAAACCAAATTTGGAGAAAATTAGGTGCTTTGAAGCAGGTGCTTCAGTGTGGGCTTTGCTGTGTGCCCTTGTGTGCACGGAGTCCTTGTGTGCACTTGAGTGCAGAGCACTGCTGCAAACGGGTTTGGAGACAGGTCTCCGTAGTTTGCACTTTGCGTGTCCCTGATGTGAGTCATTTCCCTGAGATTTTGGAGGAGCCAGATGTGACTGTCCCGAAGAGGGAAGGAGGAGGACGACGGAGCAGACCGGGGTTCATCTAAAGCTCTCCTGGTGCTGGAGCTGCGCTCGCCTCCGCAGCAGTGCCCGGGGTGAGTGGGGAGGGCTGACCGCTGTGCGTGCTGCCCTGGCCTGGGGGCAGGACCCAGCACATCTCGGCGCTCCGCGTTTCCACATCTCTTCAATGAAGGTTGTGTTTTAAGCAAGTTATGAGGGGCCCCGAACTCAGGTTTCCCCCCGGTTTTGCTTATCCCTGGACTGGCGGCTCCCGGTGCCAGGTCCGTGCTGGGCACACGACCTTGGTGCCTGCCTGTGAGGAGGGGACACTGAACCCTTGGCCGCCGGGGAGCTGCTGTTATTTATCCAGGCGTCCTTGAAGGTTCCGCGGTGAGTGCCAGGCTTCCTGGCCGCATCCTCGCCTCTCCTCCCAGCCCCGGGGCTGCGGGAGGACTCCAGCCGCGCCGATCCCCCCTTGCAGCCCCCGGCACGTGCAGCTGTGGGGTCCCCCGTGGCGGCCAAAGGCGGCGGCTCCCCCGCTCCTGTTCTCGCTGGCCCTCGCAGCCCTGCTTTATCTGCGGTCTGTCCATCTCCAGCTCGTGAATAATGCAGAGATGGGGCCTGCGGTAACTTAATCCCGCTCTGCTCTCCGGTGTCCCCCATTGTGTGGGGGGACTTGGCCGCCATCCCGGCCCCACGCAGCCGGGCTCGGGTGGCGGAGGGAGCGGGCTCGGGTGGCGGGCTCGGGTGGCGGGCAGGGTGAGAGCGGCCCTGCGCGCTGCCCCGAGTGGGGCTGCTGCTGCCCGGCCCAGGGCCTCGTCCGGGATCTGTGCTCCCGTCGCGCTCACTGCTGCTCCTCGGAGCCTGGTGCCAGGTGTGTGTCTAGAGAGATGTGCACACCTCTGCACGCACATCTGTGCACCTCTGCATGCACATCTGTGCACACCTCTGCACACACATCTGTGCACACCTCTCCCTGCTCCTGTTCATCCCCTCCTCCGAACAGCCCTTGCACCTGGGGACAATGGGAACCACTTTTTGCTCCAAATTTCTTCCAAGGAAAATGACGTCTTGGCCCCTTTAGCCCTCTCCACTCTAGTACCAGATTCCTCTTTCTTCCCCAGGCAAAAAAGCTAAGTTGGTGACCCAAAAAGCAAGAGAGAGAAGCCTTGGGTCAGAGGGAGGTGACTCCCGCTCTAGGGGTCCTGGCTGGGAATCTTCCCCATCTCCATCAGGGATCCTCTCGTGGCAGCCAGGGTGGCACGAGGGTTTCCCTGCCTGGTTTGCTGTGTGGGATGGGGAGGGGAGGGCAAAGAGGAGCCAGCATTTCTGCAGGGGGCTGGAGAAGAGCCTGGCCCCCAAGGTGAGGCCACCGAGGGCTCCATCCCGGCCGTGACGTCCTCCCATTAGCCCAGGGCTCCCCAACTTGCCCAGACCCACGAGGTGCATCCTCACGTCACGGCCCCTTGCAGTCTTCCAAAGGGATCTTTTGGAGCCACAGTTTTCCTGGCACTCTCCGCTCCCTTCTCCAGCCCCAGAGCCAAGAGCCCCGGAGCGAGGCCTGCCCCGGACTCGTCCCCGCGGCCCGGCCGGCTCCCCTCCCTTTCCTTCCTCCACGGGCAGGAAGGAGCAGCCGCCGGGCCCGGCGCCGCTTCCTCGCGGTGCGCGAGCGAGCGCCGACCGTTACCCCGTCCCCTGGGCGCCCTCCTCCCGGCCCCACGGCCGCTCGCGGCTCCTGGGTGCTCTTGGCTCCTGGGTGCTCTCGGCGCCCGGATCCGGGGCCGTCTCCGGCCCTGCCTCATCTCCCCGCGCCTCCTGTTAGCCTCCCGACGGCATCCGGGCTCCGCCGCTCCACCTGACCCAGGGCCTGCTCTGCTCCCAGGGAGACCTCACAGCGCATTTTTAGACAAAACAGCCTGAATAAAGAGGAAATTGGGTCCAGTCGAAGGTAGGATGGGTCTGTGCCAGCTGAAAGAGGAGGAAGGTTGGGTTGGATTTCCATGTGGATAAGCAGGCAGCGCAGGAAGGAGCAGGCCTGGTGTGGGATGCCAGGAAGGGTTTGTCCCTCTCCTTGGGCGCTGCACATGGATCTCGGGCTGGGAGGAGCTGGCTCGCTGGGAGACCCGAGCTGTTGAGTATCGCTGATACGCGGGGGCTTCTTGACCTGTTTGCTCGGAGGGAAATACTGGGTTTGGGGCTGCGGGGGACACAACAGCAGCGTGTGTCCTGGGGAGTGCGGGGCGAGGAGCCGCTCTGCGAGGCTGGCCAAGGACAGGACAGGAGCTGCCCTGGGCGCTGGGGTGGATGGTGGATCCCGAGACAGGAGCTGCCCTGGGCGCTGGGTGCAGGAGCGGATGGTGGATCCTGGGCCGGGAGCTGCCCTGGGTGCAGGAGCAGATGGTGGATCCCGAGACAGGAGCTGCCCTGGGTGCCAGATGCGGGAGTGGATAGTGGATCGCGGGACAGGAGCTGCCCTGGGTGCTGGGTGCAGGAGCGGATGGTGGATCCTGAGACAGGAGCTGCCTTGGGTGCAGGAGCGGATAGTGGATCGTGGGACAGGAGCTGCCCTGGGCTCTGGGTGCAGGAGCGGATGGTGGATCCCGGGACAGGAGCTGCGCTGGGTGCAGGAGCGGATAGTGGATCGTGGGACAGGAGCTGCCCTGGGTGCCAGATGCGGGAGCGGACGGTGGATCCCGGGATGTGTCCGGGGAGGGGGCTCGGAGGGGCCGTCCCGTCCGCCCGCCGTGGGGCCTGGCCGTCCCCAAGGCCCCTCCTCTGCAGGTGAGGGCCGGGGTGGGGCTTGCGGAGCCAGAATCGGAGCCGCTCGGTGCTCAGGGCGCCGCAGCAGCCGGTGACGCCCGGCCAGGCTCCCCGGCCCCGCGTGTCCCTGGCCGCCGCACGCCGTGTAAGTCTCCGTGGGCAGGAGCCGCCGCGCTGGGTGCTCCGGGGAGGCGTCTGGCTGCGCGCAGGGCAGCTCGGGGGGCCGGGGGGCTGCTGCAAAGGGGTGTCCCCCAGGCCAGCAGCTGCGGAGACCCCGCTCGGCCCCACGGGCCCCTTCGCCTGGGAGTCCATCGAGGCCCCTCTGCGTGGTGAGTGGCTCTGTTGACCGCAAAGCCCTGCCCTCCTGCTGCCCAGGCATGGACAGTTGTGGCTCTTTCCCTCCTCCCCACCCCTGGGATGAGCCTTGAAACCGGGAAACACAGGGGGAGTGGGGCAGGAGGCTGGGCTGGCTCAGCAGGAGCGCCATACCAGGACTGGACTCTGTACTGGGATCCGGGACCGCTCCCTCCGGATCCCAGTGGCTCTGGGAGCCTGACAGGAGCGGGGGATTTGTGGCGGGGGCACTGGCAGCGCTGGGCACGGCGCCGGCTGCCTGGCCGGGCCGCCACGGCGAGCTGAGTCCCGGGGGGTTGCACTGCTGCGTCCACGCGCTCTGCCCCTGCGGGATGGCTCCTTATCCAAGAAATCCCTTCTGCTGCCAATGGGGGGCTCCTGCCAACCCTCCAGGGTTTGGGAATACTCTGGATGCTTTTATTTAGCAACATGAAATTCTATTTAGCAACACGAAATCAGAGCTTCAGCCCAGCCCCTTGCAAGGGTTGGGTCTGTTTGCGGTGCAGGGGTGTTTGTAATGGGTTGGGCTGGGCCTGTGATGGGCACTGAAAGCCAGGCCACCCATTTCCCTGTCCTCCTTCCCCTCCGTTGCGGGACCAGGTCCGCGCTGCCGCGGTGGCCAGGCCTGTTTGGGAGTCTCCCGGTGAAGCAGAGGAGCTCGACTCGTCTGCACAAGCTGGAGCTCCCCCTGCTCCGGCCACGCGCTCCGTGTCCTGGCGCGGCTCCCCAGGCAGCCAAGGGCGTCGGGCAAGAAGCGGGGCTGGGGATGCCCTGCAGAGGAGCCCTGAGCACGGCCGGGCGCAAGGCCAGGCCTGCCGGGCTCCGCGTTCTCCCCCGGAGACAGAATTGCTCGAGGTGAAGGGTGCCTTGCTGCACAACAGCCTGATTAGATAGAGGCTTGCAATTACCAGCAGTGTCTGTTACCTATTGTTCTCCATTAAAGCTGCAAAGCAGGGAAATGCGGGAGCGAGGAGGAGCTGCGGGAGCAGCGGGGATCGAGGTGGGAGCGGGGCCCGTTTACTGCGGGCTCCCCTCCGCCCCAGCGCTGCTGCTGCGCTGGCCCAGCCGAGCTCGCCACGGCCGGGGGCTGCTTTGCAGCCCCGTGGTTTCCACCCAGCACCAGCTCCCTGGCAGCTCGACCTCCTCTGCTCAGCCAGGAAAACCCTTGGCCGCACAGAGGGTAAATCCACAAAACCCAGTGCGTGGCGAGGGGCCAGGCCTCGCTGTTCCCGGCTGGCTCCGTGGCCTCAGTGCCGAGCCAGAGACGTGCTCGAGGCTGCTCTTGAACAACCCACTCGAACACAGAGCTCTGCAGATCCTGGGCTTGGTTTTGGGCAGCTCTGAGAGCTCTTTCCTATCAGAAGAGTCCGGCTTGCTCCCAGCTGCTGTGCCAGTGCGGTGGTGCCCACGTGCCATCCTTGGTATGTCCTGGGTTCAAACTCCTGGGAATCAGGTCTCACTTGAGACAGGTCCTGCAAGCTCCACGGCTTGGCCAAGCCCTGGCAGAAGGCGAATCAGGTGAGGAAACAAGCTCAGGCTTTTTAGCCCGGTCTCTGGGGGCAGCGAGGCCCAGGTGGCCACAGTGGGGCCTTCATCCTTGGGCTCTGCCCCTGGGCGATGGCTCGTTACCCAAGAAATCCCTTCTGCCAGCAATGGGAGGCTCCTGCCAGCAGTCACCTGTCTCCTGCCAGCGAGGCCCAGGTGGCCACGGTGGGGCCTCGCTCCCCCAGGAACCTGAACCTTGGCTGCCCTAAGCTGCGTCCAAGAGCAGAGAGCCAGAGAGGGGCACAGGGCCCTGCTCGGGCATGGGCTGCTGCGGGAGCACAGCCCTTGGAGACGCTCGAGCCTGCGCTTGGATAGCGCTCCTGAAAGCGCAGGACGGGGCGAGGGGACCAACCGACGGATCCTGTGCCAGGATATTAGTGACCCCTCCTGGGAGTCTCTGCACTAACGTGTTTTAAGAATCCGCAGGTGAAGCCTGGCCTCAACTTGGGGCGCTGGGTACAGCGGGTTGGGGGATATCCAAGCCCCCAGCCTCTGCTTTCCCTGCTTGGCTGGGAATAATGGGCAGGCTCCGAAACGAGCCTGGAAGCGCCCTTGGCGTGGTGTTCAGCAGCTCGTGGCAGCTCTTCCTTCACATATTTGCATTTGTGGGCGCTTGGACCTGACCAAGCCAAAGTGCTGCGAGGGACTGAGATCGCTGTGCGCCCTGCGGGGCCGGGGACCTGCTCGCTCTCCGCTTACCTGCTCTTCCGCGGCACTCGGCCGCGCTTGTAATGGAAAAACCCCGGGCGAAGGCAGGAGCCTTGCAGCCTCCAGCCACACCTCTGCTCCAGGAAAGCGTCTCAAGGGCAACGCACATTCCTGGGAGGTGACGCCCCTGCCTGTGGAGGGCTTTCTTGTCCTACAAAGCAAGGGACGTAGAGTGGGGCCTCGGGGCTGCTGTGGCCATGGGTGCTGGTGGGGTTGATGTTGAGCCTGGCACTGATTTGGGGCTCCCAGGACAGGGGGATCCTACCTGTCCTAGTAGGAGGGTTTCCAGGTGCCCCCCGATCCCTACGGATGGGCACCCTGGGTGCTGGGGGAGCAGCCCTGGGGGTGCCCCGGGTGCCCTTCTGGGGCCCCATCTGGTTTTCTGCTCCGTCCTCACGTGCCGCTTCCTCCCGCAGGCCGCGGCGCGCGGGCCCGCTGCTATGCGATGCTCCCAGAGGCGCTTCCTCACGGCTGCGCTTGCAGCCTCCTTCCTCTTCCTCTTCCTCCTCCTCCTCCTGGGCAGCCGCTGGGAGCAGAGCCTGGAGGATCCCCTAGAGGTGAGTCCCTGCCCCAGTGCTGTCCTGCTGCGGGGCGTCCGTGTCCCCAGCCCCACGCAGAGCCAGCCCCAGCGCTGCGGCCTCCCCTGCCCCGCATCGTCCCCGAACCCCAGCTCAGCCCTGGGGGTGCCTGTGCCCATCTTGCCCGGAGAGCAGGACGGGGCTTCCTCTGCGTCTCCTGGTCCCTCCTTGCCCCACACGGCTGGCACTTCTGCTGGGTCTGACCTGGCTGCTGGTGGCTGCTGTGCAGGTGGAGCTCAGGGGCCTGGTGCCGGCGGCGGCCCTGCAGGCGCTGCAGCACGAGCGGGTCCTGCGAGCCCTCCGGGAGCTGGGCAACCTCTCTGCGCCGCACAACGTCTCCTGCCGCCTGCTCGCCGGCTCCCCGCCGCCCGACAAGAGTGAGTGGCCTCGGGGCCCTGGGCTGGGCAGGGCTCTGGGTTCAGCTGTCCTGCTGTGGCTGCAAGTCCCAGCAAGGTCTGCCCTGTTAGCTGCTATTGCTGGCATGGGGAGGGGTCTTCTGCTGACATTTTAGGGTTTGTTCCTC
Source organism: Rhynchotus rufescens (assembly GCA_032273925.1). Taxonomy (NCBI): domain Eukaryota; kingdom Metazoa; phylum Chordata; class Aves; order Tinamiformes; family Tinamidae; genus Rhynchotus; species Rhynchotus rufescens. The sequence goes on along the minus strand of JAVCKT010018859.1, from coordinate 40,937 downwards.
TGTAGAGGATCCCTGGACTCCTGTGATGTCCTGTCACTGTTTTTGGTCCATTTTGGGGCATTTTCTTAGATGTCGGTGGCTTTGGTCTCAGTAAGGACCAAATGGCGTTAACTGTGCAGGGTGGCCATGCAGAGAGCTTCTGGAGCTCCCCAAGCCACCTCCCGTGTGGCTCACAGGGCAGGTTCACCTTGACGCGTACCAGGTCACCCCTCAGCTCGCTAATCCCCGCTCTTCACCTCACAGAGTTCCTGGCAGTGGGGCTGGCGTCGGTGCGGCGGCCACGTGGCTACTACCTCCGGGCCACGCTGCAGTCTGTCTTTGAGCAGTCGACGGAGGAGGAGCTGCAGGAGATGGTGGTGGTGGTGCACCTGGCCGACCCGGACCCGGGCTGGACCGCGTGGGTGGCTACTGACATTGCCCGCAGGTTTGCTCACCGCCTCCTCCGGGGCCAGCTCCTGCTTATCCACGCTCCTCAGGAGTTTTACCCGCCTCTGGATGGCCTGAAGAGGAACTACAATGACCCAGAAGAGCGGGTGAGGTTCAGGTCCAAGCAGAACGTGGATTACGCGTTCCTCCTTGCCTTTGCCGCCAACCTTTCCACCTACTACCTGATGATCGAGGATGACGTGAAATGCTCCAAGTCCTTCCTCACAGCCATCCGCAAGGCACTGACCTCCTGGGAAGGCTCCAACTGGGCCACCCTCGAATTCTCCAAGCTGGGCTACATTGGGAAGCTCTACCACTCCAGTGACCTTCCTCGCCTGGCTCGCTTCCTCCTCCTCTTCTACCAGGAGATGCCATGCGACTGGCTGCTGAGCTACTTCCGCCTCCTGCTCACGCAGAAGGATGTCATCCGCTTCAAGCCCTCGCTCTTCCAGCACATGGGCTTCTACTCGTCCTTGCAGGGCACTGTCAACCGGCTGGAGGACGATGACTTTGAGGCGCATGCCCTGGACCTGCCGGACAACCCACCAGCAGCTCTCTTCACTGACATTGCAGTCTTTGAGAATTACGAGCCCTCCAAGGCCTACAGCGGAGCAGAGGGCTATTTCTGGGGGAAGGCCCCGGCGGACGGCAGCGTTTTCTGCGTCGTCTTCCAGCAGCCGGCGCACGTGAGGCGCGTGCGGGTGCGCACGGGCTCCAGCGAGCGCGGCGGCGACTTCCTGCACGCGGGGACGCTGGAGCTGGGCTGGCGCCGGCGGCCCCGCGCCCGGGACTGCTCCCTCTACACTCCCGTGGGCGTCTTCACCAAGGGGCTCTTTGAGCGGTGGGAGCTGGAGAAGGAGGTGCCGCATGCCGTCGAGTGTGTGAGGATACGGGTGACCCAGGGCCAGAGCGAGTGGCTCATCATCCAGAGCATCGACATCTGGACAGTGTCGAGCCCCTGACGGGGGAGGTGACAGGCACGGCAGCCTTTGGGGGGATTTTGCACTATTTTGAGAGGAGCTATATTTTTCGTAGTCCCCTTTTCTGATGGAGAATTAAATTATTCAGTCCTGCCGCTGCTGCTTCCTGTCTCTGGGGACACCCTGGGAGCAGGGGATGCTCTGCAGGGTGGTGCAGGGGATGGGAGAAGAGCCCACCCTGCTCGGCCTGGCGGCTGCTCCAGTGAGAGGCACCTGCCCCAGGCAGGTGGTATCGACGTGGGGCTGCAGCCCCTGGAGCCCATCAGGGCAGGGAGGGTGTCCGTGTGTCCCAGTGACTGTCCTGCTGCCAGCACCCAGCCTCTCCGCTGGATCCCTCTAAATGGACCCTGCGGACACTCCCCAAGGCCCCTCTTTTGGCTGCAGGGTGCTGCGGAGCTGAACTCCCCCCAGCCCCACTGACAGCCTCTGCGCGGGCTCCAGCGCTGCCTCAACCCCCTTCAAGGTCTTGATGCCTCCGGGAAAGCTGAAGGCACAGAGGGGTGTCCGTCCTGGAGCACGGGCAGCCGGGCACCTGGGCCGTTGGTGGGCCTGGGGAGAAGGATGAACCAGCCCGCAGTGTGTTCTGCAACATCTCCATCCCACCCCATCCTCGTGATTTTTCTAACCCAGTTTGTGCTTTTCCTCTTTCCACTAGAAGGCAGCACAGAGCAGCAGCTCAGTGCTGGGAACTCTAACTCTGGCACGACAGGGCATCTGCCCGAAAAAAAGCCAGCCATTTAATGCATCTGTCTGCATTTAATATAGAGATGCTATATGATAAACTCAGCACCTTCCTTACATTATAAATATTCTCAGTGGGATCAATATATACACAGAAACACTCCAGAATCACTTCATTTTCCTCCACAGCCAGAGTACAGTCAGAGCACTCTGTTTTCTTTATATTTTTAAAAGCACTAGTGTTGCCTTTCCAGGACCCTGAGACCCAGTTAGGAAGTGTATCCGATACCCCAGTAAAGCCACTGTCCCAGTTCTCTTTGACACAAATGCCACTGAACCCACTGTGACAGTGTCAAGGGGCATTACGGTGGGGACAAATGAAATGCTTTCCCCCGCCATGTGTTATTTAGCCACTGACAAGTCAGGAGAAACAGAAATCTAAAATGTAAATCATGTTGTTTGCCTGTTGGTCTCTTCCCTGTGAATGTATTAATAGTTTTGTGACATCCACCATGCACAGAACCAGGCTGCTACCTCAGTTATGCTGGTATAAATCTGGAGAAGCTCCGCTGAAGACAGCAGAACCCCCCTAGATTTCTGCTGCTCAGCAGACAAGTGCTGAATTCACATCACTGCCTGCTAGAGCAGGAGGCCTCCTCATCCCCGAGTAGCAACTTTTAGAGAAGGCATCTGTGGCAAGTGTGAACGGAGGCAATGATTGCCTTGCAGGGAGCAGCATCATGCTCTTACACCAGGAGGTCTTGTAGTTTGTGGTTGGGTGTTGGGGGACCTAGAACTACACAGTAAGAATGGCTCTGACCCAAAGCACATCCACCTCTTAGTGCTGGAGGTGGCCAAATGGTAACTTTGTTCCCTCATACCTATTTTTTGTTTTGCTCCCTAAACAGGCTGTACAAGTGCTGCTTCTCCAAATGCTTTCTCTGAGATCACAGAAGTGCCACACGCTACCGGAGGGCTCCGGATTTCGGCAGACTGTCATGCGACAGCACCGTAGCGGAGGGTAGCTGAGAGACAGAGCACAGAGTAAAATGAATTTTATCCCACTGAATCCAGCAGTGGACTTGGCCAACGTAGAGTGCTTCATACCAAGACTCCTCCTCTAAAGGGGGAAGTGGGGAGGGGACGATGGAGGATTCAGTCCCAGTAGGTAGCGCCTGTGGGGTCAGGGTGAGCACAGAGCACTGGAGCTGCAGTCCCTGCACACGTGGGCTCCTTAGCTGGGGCAGCAGCTCTGCAAACAACCATTTACATGCAGGAGTGGAGCCAACAGGCAGTGCAGGTACCAGTGAGCAAGAGCTAAGGAGCCTCTGGGCAGAGATGTAGAACACAGGGGGACAAAACCAGAAGTGCTTTGGCCTGCCCCTCTGGCTGTAGTATCTGAGAGGGTTTGAGCTTTCAGTCAAACACCATGGATGTCCTGAAGGATGTGCTAGTGCCCACCTCTAGCAACTGAGCTACTCTGTCTCTTGGGAAGTGGGGCTACGTAGTTGCTCGTCTAGCTCAGCATCTTGTGGCGGTCGAAAACGGTCTTTCTCTGCTCCTGCACCTGGCGCTTCCAGCGCTGCTGGGCTCCCTCCACCCTCTCCAGCACCGTGTTGGCTCTGGCACCAGATGGCGTGGGGACTGTGGCCAAGGAGCGGGCATCCTGCAATGCAAAAAGATCAGATGAAAAAGGGTCAGAGCAAGGCATGCCCAACGCAAATGCAGAGGACTCATTTCTGTGAGGAACTTCTACAAAAGGAGCAATTCTAGGCTCATGGTATCCTGAAAAAAAACTGATTTTCAGAGGTCCTTGACACCAGTTCCTTAAATCTGACTAGAAAGGCTCCTCTTTGGAACAAGCACAGAAAAATCAGTCTCTAAAGGGATAACTTCCATTAGAGGAACTACCCCAAGCTACCACACTTTTAGAACACAATTCATCTCATCCTGCAGGACCTCCTTTTTTTCAGCAGAGGGAGGTAATGGGTAAGTTTCGCACTGTGGAGCAGCTACTGCTCGCTCATGTCAACTGAATCTGAAAGACTCAGACCAAAAAGTGCCTGTTGTGACTTAAAATATACACAGGACAGTGTGACCTAGCGCTTGATCTCAGAGGCTGGGGAAGGAGTGTGTCTCTAAACACTGCCACTTCCTTTCTCGAAGTGCAACTGAGCATCTGGCTTAGAGCTTAATCACTAAGGTTGCTCTGTGTGGCAATCACAGGCCTTGGGATGGTGGGATGATGGAGAGATGACATCTGTCTTTCAGCTTGCTCTCTGTGGACAGTTCATCATGTCAGTCCTACCAAGAAGCTTCTTCTAACCCCTCACAGGCTTCACATCGCACAGACATCCCTAGTACTGGCCAGTGTGACTGCAAGTGAACTGCCTCCTCCTGAGGGATGAGCAAATCACGCTGTGCTGCTCCTTTGCCTGGGCACCATCGAGTGTGTCTGCAGAACTATCCAGTGGCTTTAGAGCAGAGCTCTCTCCAAACATGGTCCTACTTTGCTTCTCCAGGAAAGGAGAAGGGATTCTTTACAGAAGCTAGTTCACAACAGCTCTGTTGGCTAAGAGCTACAAGACACCAAAGCAGCAACCCACGATCTCTAGGCAGAAAGATGTCCATGGTGCCGTGTCCAAAGCACAGACCATCTCGAACGGAGCAGCATCTGCAAGATCCGGATCCCAGGACAAATTGGGGCTACATTAGGGGAAAGTCCCTGCCTTCCTCACTGACACAGCCCTTCAGCAATATGTCAGTAGGTCAGAGCTGGCTCTGCCTCACAACCTTGGCAAAGGTGCCACTATGAAGGTGATCTCAGTTAACTGATATCTAGCTGTTTTTTTTTTTCATTGGGTTTATTTTTGGAAGCAGAATAAGGATGTTGTGAACAGCCAGTGTTATACAGAAAAGCCCTGTCAACTCCAGCCTGCTGTCCTGCCTCAGAGAAGGGGTGTGAGTGAAGGACAACCTTGTTTCAGAACAGTAAAAGGCAGTTGGAACATCAGTCTTGCGACAGGGCACAAAAGAGGATCTTTGCATGCTCTCCTTGATACCTTGACTTCTCCCACAGAATGAAACTCTGAAGGCAGTTAGTGAAGCATGGTTCACCCAGACAGAAGCCAAGAGGCAATGAGGAGATGTCCCCAGAAGAGATGGAATCCAAGAGGAAATTCTGCTCTTGGGGAAAACACAAGGAACAAAGTGGCCTCCATGCAGCAGGCTCCAACAGCAGCAGCAACAGCTCAAAGTCTGTCCTTTTAAGCAGCTCAAAGAGGGGCCAGATCCATACTTCAGCAAATGCCTCTACTCATCTTTCCCTGGAATCTCACCACCAAGTGAGTAAGCACTATCCAAAGGGGAGCCATTTGACTTTTGGTTTCATCCACACTGTGAAACACCAATCAAGGCCACACTGTAAAAAAAACACTCTCTTCTCCAACCCTGCTAGAGTCTCAGAGAACAGGTTTCATCTTGTGCTCTTTGAATTTTACCTTGTATTTCGGCATGTTCTAACACTGATTTGAGTCTGAAGGTTTACCTGTGCCAAGTGTCAAAAAAAGCAAACGTGCCCATCCCACACTGGACTAGGGGGCAAGCAGGAGGACACTGTTCCCGTGTCAGCCATTCCCTCGAGACGCTGCTGTCACCCCACCATGACTGCAGCCATCCATCTCAGGCCACGCGCCCCAGCAGCACACACTCACCTCGTTCTCCTCCTCATTGTGCAGGGGCTGGGTATAGGCGTCTGGCTTCCTGATCAGAGGGTCCACGAGCACAAGAAAAGCCATGTAAAGCAGCAGTGCCCCCACCACAGACAAGTAAATGATGATGATCACCTGCATTTAAGCACAGCATGGTAGCCAAGGATTCAGAGATACAGACAAGAAGCACCACAGAGGCCTCAGAACTACCATGAAGCTCCTCTCACAGCTGCCTCTAGTGCTTGGTCCCTGTTCTAACTTTGCTCATCAGAAACTCTCTTGTCTCTCAGTGCAGGAAGGCTGACACTGGGCACTGAGGAAACGTGCCATGGCTGAACAAACCATGCTCAACTTCTGTGCACTCTGCCAATTTAGCACATGTGTTGCCAGTGAAACAAGAGCAACAAGAGGGGTTCCCAGTCAGAGATATCTGGCAGTCACCCACCCTCTGCAACGACACTGGGCTCCCATGCAGCAGGCTCTGCGCTGCCAGCAGTCCTCTTGACCCACCAGTGGTACCCCTGGCACTAATGCTGTGTGCTACTTGCGCTAGTTTTATTTTTCCTTTCTGGGCTCTTCTCCAGGAGCCCCTCCAGCCTAGTTCTGCCCCAGCTGGTCTGGCCCCACTGGGAGAAGGAACCAGCCAGAGAGAGAGGACCTGCCAGTACCTTGATGGTGGTTGTGCTGCGCTCCTCGTACTTGCACTCGCACAGCAGGCAATAGGCCTCCACGTCGTTCCCTGGCACTGGCATTGGCTCCACCACGTGCAGGCAGTTGCTGCGATAGAAAGAAGGGCTCAGTATCAAGAGAGGGTGAAACGGGTGCTCTGTGGAAAGGGGCTGGAGTCGACTCTTTTCTCTGTGCCTCAGTTTTCCCATCTGTACTATCTGGCTGATAATGAAAGGTTTGCTCACAGATTAACTAGCTCAGTTCTAGGGTTAGACTGCATCAAAGGGCCTTTTCGGAGACCTTGCGTAGGGAGCAAATTCAGATGAAAAAGTCTGGAGAGTCATCATATAATCTGCTATCAGCTCATGGCCTTAATAATAACAGCTCCCACATTCCTGAATTTCTGTTCAAAAAGCACCCCTTCATGTGGGTGGAATGTCATCTATTGAAATGGCTTCCTCTGCAGACCTGGCAGGCAGTGGCCGTGACTGACCACCCCAAAACGCTCTGCGTCTCTGGAGCGTCAGCCGTCATGGACCAAGCCACAGGCTTCCACAAAAGACTCACCAGTCCTTCTGCGACACATTCTTGTTGTAGATGTGCCCGCTGATGTTCCGGTATGGGGGACAGATGCACTTGCAGCGGATGTCCTCTGAGCTCTGCAGAGGCAAGATAAGATGCATTATTAAGTGAACATACGGATACCATTCTGCAGTGCTCACACAAGGCTGCGCGGATGGTAAAACCTTCCCTAAAGATAACTTCATGCCACCTCTCTTCCTTCTATTTTATGATTTTTGTATCAATAGTTTCAATTTGTACCGTACCCATAGCTCAGTGCCTGCCTCGCAGGCTGCTCACTCACCTTGCTGGCTTGTGCTGGAGGAGAAAGGATGCAGCAGAGCAGTGCCACGAGCAGCACGGAGCTTGCACACTTCCAGGCGCACTGCGCAAACATCATGAGGGCCTGAGGAAACAAAGATTCACATCCTGGAGAGACTACAGCCGTGCACCCAAACCAGCCCAGTCTGACCGAGAATATTGGTGGCTTCCTTGCAGTTTGACTACTGCAACTAACATCCTGTAAAATCCTTAATCTAGTAAAGATACAGGACAGGGAAAACCAAAGACCGAGGGCAAGCTAAGGAAGGGGATTGGGTCTCCTTGCTGTACGATATGATAAACACTAAATCAGTCATTTTTCAGTGGCCAAAGTTTTGCTTCTAAGCAGGTCAACACATTTTCCTCTCTCTTGTGAGGCACTTTGGCAAAGGAGCAAAATGTTCATCAACTCCAGAACTTCCCCTACCACAAGGTAGATGTTTAGTGAAGTCCTCATTATTTTCCTATTGCAAATCCTAAATTGGGTGAAACTGTTACTTTTGCTACACAGGCATAAACACGGTTGTTAGCGAGATGTGCGTTTGCAACACATCAAAAGGAATAAGCAGTCCATCATTTTTCCCATGAAAGGCAAAGTTAGCCCTAAAAAACACTCCTGTTTCATTCCTGGCCTGCCTGGGGCAGGAGGCGCAGGAAATACCATGCCACCTTGGGGACAGTTTCAAAAAGCCACTTCAGGAGAGGTTTCCTGTTCGGGGAAGGTAATTTGCAGTTTCGTTAATCAGCTCCATATGGTACACATAATCCCACAGCTAACTCCAGGTATTTATATTCTATTAGCTAACATAATCCCATTTGTATTTATATCATAAGGATATTACACCACCATTTTATTTCAGTATCCTAAAATTAACTAATTCTGCAGAGATTTAACGGATTACAACCACCAAATTCCTCTTCTTTATCTAAACAACACAAGCCACTTTTGTCACCAAAAATGTCAAAATGTGTTCCAACAGCTCACCCATTCACAGGCTTTATTAACCCTTCCCCTCAACTAGCAAAAACCAGGCACTATCCCATGAAATGTGAATCATCTTTCCCACATAAATTCTATCAGTAAAAATTAAACAAACTGGTAGAATTTAGTCGGTCTTGGGTTTACAGAACCAAACTGCCCCTCAGTGATTTTGACTTTGTTACAGCCAGCAATCCACCAGGGGTAAATCCACCATTAACAGGTATTAAATAATATTTAGAATGGGTCTAAACATTTCAATCCCAATAATAATGATCCAGCACTGCAGCATATTTCCAGAGCTTAGTCGCAGCCTGTGTAAACTAAATCCAGAGGATAAGAACAGGCCTTAATTGCCTTTTTTAAGGTAAATGGGGAAAATAGATGTTTTCATGTATTCACATTCACCAGAAGCGGGTATGTACGTGTGTGTGTGTGTATAAATACACATATATAAATATATAATGTATAAAGTGATGCTCGGAGACACTGGACACGCCACACGCTCCTCATCCCCGCATCCTCCGCGGGGCTCCCCGATACCCCCGGCCCGAACAGCCCCTCGCCACGGGGGTTGCTCTGGCTACCGAGGCCAGGCCGCGGCCATCGGAGCCCCCCGGCTCCTCCACCCACCGCAGAAGGGCCCCGGGCCCCCGGACCGCCGCCCGCGGGGCAGGCGGGCAGGATCCGGCCCCCGCTCCCCTCAGGCGGCCCCGCGCAGCCGTTACCGGCCCTACCTGCCGCGCGGCGCTCGCTCCCCACCCCCCGCTCCGGGCTCGCCCCCAGCCCCTGCGCTCCCATTGGTGGCGGCGGCTGACGTTGAGTGACGGGCAGCGCCGCTGGCCGGTCAGAAGGCAGCTCGCTCCGCGGCGGCCTGAGGCGAAGCCCCGCCCCCTGGAGCGAGCTGAGGGACGGGGCGAGGGCGTCGCGCGGCCCCGGGGGTCTCGGAGGCGGCTTCCGCTCTGAGCGACGTGGGCAGGGCACGAGACCGAAGAAGGCCCCGATAAACCTTTGAGCTCCCTCAAAGTGACGGCCTGTCCTTTGCCATCTGTCCCCTTGGCTGCCATTGCTGCCTCCGCATCATGGCATGGCTGCCAGGATCACCTTTATAAGAGGAGTGAGGCCCCAGCAGGGCTGTGTTTGGAGTAACCCTGATTTGGCTGTTTTATTGTAATTTATATTGCATTTCTTGTTAGCATCAAGGCAGTGTCTCTGCAATTCATCTCTTGCATTAGAACCAGTGAACTGTTTTTACTGTTTTCTGGTAGTTATCTAAGGCTGTTCAATCTTCTGTTTGCTCTGGGAGAACCTTCCTGAGACCCTCTTTGTCCCATTTTCTTTGACCACACCATTGCTTTGGGTTTGGCTCAGCGGCTGGCCTGGGTGTTGCTGAGGGTCCAAGGGTCTTCTCAGCTGGTACAGCACAAAGCACAGGAAGGATTTCTCCATTGGTGGAAGGGGAAAAGAACCTAAACCCTGGCTTAACAGCTCAAAAAGCAGCTGCTGGTGACTGAAGTAAAGTGCCTTGCTTGCGGTGGACCAGGATAAAAGATTGAGTATTGCAAACTCACTGTCTGATGAATGAACCGTGCTACCGGCACATTTAGCCTTGTTTATCCAGAAGACTGAAGTGAGATGTATTCAGCCAGGAATAAGTGTGTATATCTGTTTGGCTTAGGTGATTTTAGCTTGATAGCAGGAAGATTTCTTCATGTGAGTAAATTCATGTTAATGTGAGTGTCCATGTACCTGGCAGTACTAAGCTCCTCAAAAGACAGGCCACCAAGTGTGAGATAAGCTTGAAAGTTGCGTTTCGGTTTTAAGACCCTTTCTGTTTTCAGGTGGCTGCTTTCTACTTTCTTGGAAGGGAAGGTTAGCTGGGGGTGCATGGGCTTTAATTCCAAGGTGCAGGGGAGACATTTTCTTTGTAGTGATAGGAGGTATCTCATGCACAACACCTTCCAAACGCCCTTCACTCTTCCCTTCCTTGCTGGCTTTCTTCCTCCCAGCACCTTATTTTGCCCTTCTCAGGTAATTCTTTTCCATAATTAAAACACAATAAAAACAACAACAAAAGAAGCTTTTACAGACCTGTCCCTACTCCCCCTTCTGAATAATTTGGATTGATGTAAGGCATTGAAACTAGTGGTTTCAAGAGTCTTAGTTGTGCTCTGGAGCAGGAAGGCGCTGCAGTGAATCTGAGGGTTCGTACATTATTGGCAGCAGGAAGGGCAAGAGAGGCCCTGCAGAGGAGCTTTCCACAGGCAGCATCCTTGGAATAGACTCCAAACAGGCTTATCTGTGACGGAGGGAATCAGGGATAGGCATAAGAAACAAAGAAACACAAATATGTACTAATGGAGAAGTGCCTTCAGCGTGGACTTGCACACCAAGAGCACTCCCCTTACTGATGCTGTGTGATGTGTCCATAGTGGAATTTGCAGTGCCGGCTTTTGAAGGACAGGTGAGTGGGTTTTTTTTTTTTTTTTTTTTTCAGTATTATCAGTGGCAAAGGACACATTAGAATAGCACAACCTTGTTCGTTCTGGAAACGGATATTAGTGACTACTCTGAAACACTTCTGGGAAAACAATAGGGTCACATTAAGTGCCTGACATTTAGAGGGCAATTTATTTTAAATTGTAAACAAGCAGATGGACCTGTAAATATCCTAGAGATATATCCTACCAAAAGACATGCTGTGGGTCACAGAGAAGAAACTTCTTTCTTCAGCTGCAACAAAATGATCTGATCTTAGTGTTACGCAGAAATTGATATTTTCTCAAAGTGTTCTCAGATTTCTGAACTGATAGGATGCAAGGAATGTGTCTGAGTGCTTGGGCATTGGGCCAGCCTGCTTGAGTTCTGTTCCATGCTGTGGATGATTGGTTAGATCAAAGAACAGCACAAATTCTCCTTTTGTCATCTGTTCTCTTAGAACTCTAAGAAAAACGGCTTCTGGTGCTGGGCCTCAGTTTCCTCAGTCCAGAGGTACACGGTGGTGCTAGCAGCTTTCTGTGAGGGTGGTTGATGAACTGCTTTTGAAAGCGCTTTATGATCTCAACACGAAAGACCTGATGATTTTAAAGGCATGTGGAGAAAACCTTTCAGAGATTTTCTGAGCATCTGTTAATGAACTAACAGTGTCAATCACAGGCTGGGGCAGCTGGTGTGTGTGTGGGGGCTGACAGAACACGTAGCTTTCCCAGCAGTCTGGACTCTGATAACCCAGCAGATACAGTGTCAGTTTGTGTCCTTTGGTCGTGCAGACAGGCTGGCGTTGGGAAGGACTCGCTGTCAGGCATGACCTCTCAGGGGATGGACACGGGACAGAGAACAACCATTAATATAACAGCCATGAAAGGATAAATCTGGGCCATGGAATTTGGTGTTGGGTCTCATGGCTTGCAGCTGCGGAGTAATTGCTCACTCGCACCTCAAAGTGTGACAGTGAGGAGACCTGTAGCACTGGGATAGGGCATCTCGAGGGCGACAGCTTCCACTCACTTGAGTTCAGTGAGCTCTCCAAAGTAAAGAACAAAAGTTGGCACTTGTTAGGGAAGGGAGGGGAATTCTCTGTGGCCAGAAGTACCTTCCCAGGGATGGTCCTGTCTTGAAGCCAGTGAGTTTACATGTTGATGCTGCCCTGCTGTGACCTGTGCAGGTGCTTGAGGAGAAGCCTCGTGAGCTGGACCTGTCATTTGAAGGGCCAGGGCTGCTTTTGAGGTGTTAGGTTTGAGATGCTCCCAGGACAAGACACCACAATGCTTCTCATATTGTAAGACATCAGCACAGTGTACAACCCAAAGAGGTGGCACTTGTATCACGGAAAGGTATAAAAGTGCCTACATGAAGAAGGGAAGAAGCAAAATCAGGCTGAGTGGGACAGATCACATTAGCAGGACTGAGGGGCCACAGGCCCTGGTGACAGTGCTGTAGCGCTGTTCAGTTGCTTCGCACCTATCACTGCACCTCACAGGCATCCCTGGACATCCCGTGCTGACTTGGCACAGGAAGGAAGTCAAGCACTGGAAAATCACTGGACTTGGCACTCTTTTCTGTAATTTCTGGTAAAAGAAGCTTCTTGAAGGTGTTAGATAGGATGGCACAAGACCCCTTTAGGCATAATATTTGCATCAGCCCTGAGATAACTCTGTTTTATCTTCTAAGGTCATTCTGTTGGTGTGCAGCCATCCCAACCTACCTCAAGCAGTGACCTACAGGGCTTTGTAAGCCAAGGGGTACTGAGCTGGGTTGATCGACAGGGATCCCTCCTGTTTCAGGATGAGGGAGAATATTCTTTGTGAGGCCAAGGAAGACTTTCCTGCCAAAGGGTGCTGCTCTGTGGGCAATATAAAGCCAAGAGCCTTTGGTTCAGAAAGGTTGCTTGGTACTCTTTCAGGAGCAGCAGTGTTAGGCCAGGTGTTTCATTCGTGTACCACACACAATTGGAGTTTTGTTTCCCAGGAATTCCCAAATCTCAATTGGATATGGGATTTTTCTTCTGCTCTGCTAAGCTGAGCTGTTGCTAAACAGCTGCTCTGTTTTGGAAGGGAAGAAGTGATTTCTGTGCGGAGCTCCAAACAGCCCTGGGCAGGATGAATTGCCAGGGTGTGAAAGAGCTGGTAGGAGTAGGACAGAACTATGGTTATAGGATCCCCTCTGCACTTTATTCACTTTTGGATAATGATGCTTTCCCAAAATATTTGTAGGAGCTTCTTTTGGTGAAACGATTCAGTTGCATTTGGATGGAGGTTTTCTTATGTATCCTTAAATGTAGATGGGAGTTTTGCCTAAGAGTTCAGGGCTGAGCCTGAAGGACAAGGGCACTGGCAACTCTTGCTGTAGTAACCGGTCATCCTCTGCGTGCAGCAGTACTGAGGGCTGGGATACTCTGTCAAGTGGGTTTTACAGTTCTTGGCAAAGGGACAGGAAGTGTTTATAAGCATTTTATTGCTACATTATAATGATGAATTAAAATTTAAGCCAGAAAAGCCATCACTGACAGGCAGGTGGGAAGCTCTTGGACATTTGCCAGAGTGGTGAGTCCCAAATCATTTGTGGAGCCTAAAGTACTCTGCAGAAAAGACCTCTTATCTCAGACGCAGGCATATGGCCCCTCACTAAACTGCCATTCAGAGAAAAGCTTGAGCTGCTCCCTGCATGCATTACTCATCTAGACTGGGCAGGAGGGGTTGGTTTGTTTGTTAAAGGCCATTGCTTCTGACTGGGTTGATTTTTTTTATACTTTATTGACATAATGCTAGTGACATTCTAGTTTGGCTCTGGTGAACACATATATTTCTGTTCACTTATAGTAATACGTTACCATCACATTGTGTTATTGCCAGAGACCCTGGCTGTGCTGAGATTCACCCCAACTGTTGTATTCCCAGAAGCTCTTCTGGGGACTCCTAACCACAAAGGATTGCCCAAGGTGTGGGATTTCCCTGTATGTGATCTTCTTGGGTCAGGCTTGCTCCCCAGAAGGCAATGACACTTTTGTTAGAAAATAGTCCATCCTGTCTAAATAAATCTTTTATTTCTAATTTTGGAGGTAAGCAGATAGTGGTGTGGCAGGCAGTGTTCTCACTATACATGTAGGTTGATTTAAAAATAGACTTTAAAAAATAATTCCCTGGGCCCATTTAAAGTGATCTTGGATGTTCATCAAGAGAACTCCATGCTTTTCCTCCCCCAGCATTTCTATCTCTCTGGAATCCTCCTTCTTTTGGGTTAGCTTTGCTTGATGCCATAGATATTATTTCTCATATTTCACCTTTCCCCTTTCTGTCTCACTGCAGCCATTGATCAGGAGGGTCTCCTGTCCCAGTCTCTGCAGGACCAGAAGGGATAAAGTTTCTGACAGAAGACTATACGAGGCAGTTTACAGCTTTTACCAGCAGTTAGACACAAACTCCAAAGCAGGTTATTCTCTGCTTGTCAAAGAGCCACGATGTAACTCCTCTACTTCAAAAGGAAGGGTCTAAGGAGGCAGGAAATGTGGACAAATACTGAGCGCCGGCTCACTCTGGACCGATCACCAAGCTGCAAGACTGCTCCAACCAGCAGGGTAAGGCCTCCACTTTCTACTGTTGTGTTGTTTATTTATTGCTAGCTCCCTCTGAAGCTGTGCTCGAGCATACAGATTTCTAGTGGGTCACACTATACAGCGCCTGTTTCTCTCCCAGTTGGTCTTATTTATAGTTTTCGAATTTTGGCAGGTAGAGGAAGTGAGACATCCGAGGCATGAGGGGCTGTCACTGGGATGGCGGGATATTTATCTGGGCTGATGAAAGTTGTCATTGCACAGGACTGGGAACTCTGCACATGTGTTGTGGATCATCATTTCCAGGGCAACAGTGGGCCTGTCATTCAAGGCAGAGCAAACAAAACGTTGGTGGAGTGGAAATGGGTATTTCTATCCCAATAATTTGTTCCTACTTGTGACCACCTGTGTTTCAGTCACAATGCCATGAAATTTCACATGAGGAGTAACATCTGCCTCACGGTTCTTGTGTAGAATCTGATCTGACAGTGCTGTGTGTTTTCCCTACACACCCAGTGCAAGCTGAGTGGGAAAGCCCACTCAGACACATGTCAGGTGGGCTCAAGTCTCTCATAGTTGACAGTGTGGTGGCCTTTGTCTTACATGATCCAGGAGGAGAGGTGGCCTTGGCACCCCTCCCCACTTTTCTCTGCCCTTTGGCAGTCCTTCAGGGCAGCAGCCCCCACCCAGCCCTGATGGCCAGGCCGTGGATGCTCCTGTTCAGGCTGCCCTCTGTGTGCCACACAAATGGGCTGCCAAAACGCACAGTTACACATGTGAGGATGGAGGGCAGTGTCAAGCAGCACCACACCAGGGAAGGAGGATTAATCCTCTCACGACTGCTTCACCTGAGCCCTGTTTTGCTGATAATTTTGAAGATGATGCAAAGTTCAAGTGGACTTTCTGACCTTGTCTTTATGTGAGTTAACTCAGCCTACATGATCCAGAGCATCAGAGGGACAATGTAACATGAAGCGTTTTCTTAGGGCAGAACGTTTCACTAAGCAGAAAATCAGACCCTCTTCTCCATGTTCCAGTTTAGATGCAGAAAGTGGAGCTTGGCTAGACAGCAGTCTTAGCTTTTTTGATACCAATGAAGGCATACCGAGGGCAGGAGCCCTGTGGAAACGAAGGGAAGAGCAGCAACATGTGCCTCCTCCACAGCCCCCCTCCCACCACCAAGGTGTTTATCCCATTGACAAGCACTGTGGTCCTTTCATAACTGCTGCATTAGCAGAGGATCAAGTTGCACTTAATGGGAGCAGTCTCCTTCGTTACGTACGACTGAAAAGGTCGCAGGAATGGAAGGGGAGAATATTTGCAGCAGGCTGACATAAGCCTTGGCTGCTGATTGACAACAGGTGCGTGTGTATTTTATGAGGTGCCCTCCCCAGCCAGCATTTCTGCTGTGCTCCCCTCCATGCGTGTATTGGCTCAGTGTTTTGC
Source organism: Rhynchotus rufescens (assembly GCA_032273925.1). Taxonomy (NCBI): domain Eukaryota; kingdom Metazoa; phylum Chordata; class Aves; order Tinamiformes; family Tinamidae; genus Rhynchotus; species Rhynchotus rufescens. The sequence goes on along the minus strand of JAVCKT010018859.1, from coordinate 25,115 downwards.
AGCAGCACCGCAGAGCTAATGGTGGGGAAAAGAGCTCAGCAGCATAATTTGGGGAAGGAGCAAGGGGGATTCGAGCCAGATGTTGACTTCTGATTTAGCAAAAACAAAAGCAAGGCAATCGGGTAGGATGTGAGCAGACTTTTCCGTGTGGTGTTCCAAGCTCAATTCATAGATTGTCCATAGCTGGGCTCTTCAAGGGCTCAGAAAACACCTTTGTCCTTCAAGTCTACTAATTCTGCTGGGTCTCGCTTCCCACTGCTGCTGACTATAGAGTGGCTTTATCTGAAATGAGGTTGCTGGGTCTCAGCCTGCCTTCATTATGAACCCAGTTTAAACCAAGCCAGTAGCAATCTTATTGCCCCTGGCAAGCTTGTTCCCGGAGGTAGGGACAGATATTGATTGCTTAGCCTGTCTTCTCACCCTACTCTCTTGCTGCTTTTGGTCTTCCATCTGTCTTATACGGGTTAATTTGGGAGAATGCAGGGTATTCAATCCAGGCCAAGTTGCTGATGACAAGCTAATTAAAGATCTAGCAAGAGAAGAGCACCCTAATGAGGGGGAAGTGGGAGGAAAGGCAGTTTGCCAGGTCTCTCTTGCTTAGGAGAGCTAATTGTATGTTGTAATTGATGGTTCAAGGGAGCTACGCACTGTACAGACTGTTAGCACTGAGTAACAGAGATCCCTTTTGATGGAATATTCTGAAAGGCTGCGGTGGGATCATCGCTTCACAGGCCTGTACTTCCTCCATAGGGCCAAGTCAATAACCTACCAGAGTGTTGTGCAGATACACTGTTGTAATAGGTGATCTGGAAACTATGCACAGCAATGTCAATCGAGACAAAACCCCAGGGCTTGGAGTGGCATCTTCTCAGGACTACTAGTGCTCCCGTGGAACGACAAGTCCTGCCTCATCACAAGCCAGTTCATCTTCCTACAGAGTGCAGTGCACTGGGAATAACAGCCAGAGTGAAAGGAAAGCACTAGCTGGAGGAGATGCTCTGCTGGGTTGTCTCACTAGGGATGTGCATGCTGGGTTCTCTCAGGGTAAGGTGGCCTTGGCCCAGCCCAGGCTAGCAGTGAAGAAGCAGCAAAGGGCCAAGTTACTGCAGCAGGCTGGAGATGAAGTTGTCAATAGAGCCACGTAAAACACAGCGGACTCAGCATCCCACTCTGTGCCTGCTTCTCTGAGTTCAGCCAAATCAGTTGAAGCAGGGCTCTCCACTTCTGGGTATATTTATGAATATCCAGATATTCATGAATATTGAAGATATTTTAATAATTTATGAATATTGAAGGTAACTTTACTTCCCTTTATTTAGTGTCCACAATCATTTTTCTTTCTGGACAGTGGTACTGAGTTTCCTTTGAGCAGCAGGCCAGTTTGCTGATGTGTCTCATGAGCCGTAGAAGAAATGATACAGAGAGCTCTAGATCCAATCTGTAGCTCTGAAAGGGAGCATGGCCTGGAGAGAGGTGATGCCAGGTCAGGCGGGCTTTGTCCTTAGGTCTTGTCCTTAGGAACATTTTCTAGCAGTTGGAACTGTTGCCTCAGAAAGGCTCATTCTCTCACCAAGCAAGTTGTGCAGTACTTTGGGCTTCCCATCTCCTCAAAGAACAACCTGCAGTGGAACTTTGTGATCCAACAAGATATTCTTTACCCAAAAAGCACTGTACAAATGCCATTGTTATTGCAGCAAATGCGTTTGGCACTGACCTCTGCTAGGAGGATCTGTTTGCAGAGAAGCAGAGAGCTTCTGCCCTTGAAGCCAAGGGATGTCAGCAAGTGCCAGTAGCCACATTCACACTGTCATCTTTGCCCTGCAGCCTCTCCTCACAGCTTCTAAAATTCCTCTCACTCGGGAGGTTATTTCCTTATTATTTACACCTGTTTGGACAGGCACTTACAGAGGCACCAGGACCAAAAGCTTTTATGCATAACTATATAAAGAGGTGTTAAAGCTGGCCCTGTGTAATTTATACTCTCCAGCAGGGTACTCGGCCCACTGTACACAGCCTGCCAGAGAATTAGCTCTGCTGTCAGCTCAATTGTCAGCCGGATGCTGAAGGAGGTGGACTGGATACCCTCTGAGTCACAGCTTTCCTCATTCTTGGTCACAAGTCAGCAGAGTTATGAGCCCTGAGACAACTGTTGTAATTCTTAGGCCCTGAAGCACTCAACAGGTCACAATAAAATGTTCTCACACAAATACACACATCCACTGAAGGGTGAAGGAGTTATCAATATGATTGGCAAAGAAGACAGAGAGGCAAAAGTGGTATTTCTGTCTAGTACTCTAGCATTACTAGTGAGAGGATGCAGAGGTGTTGCTAGCAGTTAAGATTTGGGACCTCCTGTTCTGAAAGCATCACTGGCAGGGATGATGCTAGCACCAAGACTTGTGTAACGTGGTCTCTTTAGTTCAGATGTGTGCTTTGGCTTATTTAAAGCTTTCTGCATTGTCCTGTGCTTGGCCAGATGTATTGGTGACTGGCCATGCAGTGTGCAAAGTTCATTGTAGTTTGGTTCTTGAAGGAGAAGGCCCAAGGGTAGGGACAGCAAATAACTTTAGACCAAGTCATTCCCACTTGGCATTTATGGCAGCCAAAGGTTTCCGAGTTCAGTGTTTCCTGAGCATTTGTCCTCCTGGACTTGATTCCTCACCTTAGAGTGGCAAAAAGCAGTGTTAGAGTTCCCATTATATAATGAACAAATGCATGTCAAGTCTGTCGCACACTTTTGGCCCAGTATTCCAGCAGGGAAGCTGTTCTAGATACAGCCAGATCTGATCGGAGCTGTAGCAAATATCTATGAATGATGACCAGAGTCATCATTAATGAAGAATGGTTGATCTTTAATTTCTCCATTAGGAGAACCACAGAAAAACCCACAAGAACATACCGGATATAAGTTTGATTGATATAATTTCATCTCAGCTAAGCACAGAGAGTGTAATTCAGATGTGGAGCTCCCTTATCATATGAAGACATTCTAGGACTGTCTCTGCAAGACAGTGGCATTTTTTGTACCACCTACACAGGGTTCCAACTGTTCACCCAAAACTCCTTCCTCAGTGAAGGCAGATGAAAGGTTCTCCTATCCTTTCTGAAAATGCACAATATTAAGTCCTTTAATAACCTAGGACTTCCCAGTTATTATTAATAACTGATATCAGATTGCAACATGTCAGCAATTCTTCATAGAGACTTAACGACAGACTTCAGGGCAAGCAAAACCGTTAGAAGAGACCTCTTGCCAGGAATCCTAAACCCTTGATTCCTGCATGCTGTGATTTGGACACTGCCAGCCTGTGCTATCTGGAATGGTTCATCCAGAAGATTTTTGACGTTTTGAAGTTCCCTTCTCTGCTATTCTGGCCCTTTTTTACTTTTTTGATATGCGCTATTGCTCCATCTTCCCCTTGATCTCTGTTTCCTCTTTCAGGTTCTCTGTTGCATTTGTGATTGCTTTCCCCACTTAGTCCTTCATATCCACTTCTGTGTTTTTCAACAGATCACATTCTTTCACTTTGGCCTAGTACTTGTACACAGATACTTTGTCTGCCTCATATTCACACACAAAATTAGCACAGTTCTACTTGCTATAATTACTATTTTTTTTTCTTTTTTCCCCCCTAGCTTCAATCAAACTTCCTGTTCAAGGAAGAACCAGCTTTGGGCAACAATTTGAGTATCTCCAAGGATGGAGTTTCCTTCCAGAATGTCTTTGGGCTGATGTTCCATTCTTTGACCATGTTTATGGGAACATTTTTCTTAATATCTAGTTTGGTAGCCCCAAACTGGATGCAGTGCTCCAGACGTAGTCTCATAAAAGGAACTTCCCAGCTGTGCTCTGGCTGATACAGTCCAACATGATGCTGTCCTTCTTTGCTGCAATCAACCTTCAGCTTGTCCCATTCGCTGGGTTTATTCTGGCCGAGCTTCAAGTCTCTGCATTTGCCTTCATTAAACTTCTCTTCCAACCTGTCCAGCCTTCTGAATAAGAGCAGGACCTTCATCATATTGTCTATACTTTGCCTGGATTTTGAATTTAGGAAGAGAGGATGAAAGAGTGTTTGCTCTTGTATTTGTGTGGCTACAGGCAACTTGCATTTCTCACTGTCAGGATCTGAGTCCAGAATCCCAAGTTTCCTTTTGACTGTGGCTAGTGAGCCTGATCCTTTACTTGTGCCATTCCCTTCACTTGCAAAGCAAGGGAAGATGTCATCCCTTTACTCTGCGCTAAAAAGCTGCACTTGGAGAAATAAGTTGAGCTTCGGGCTTTCCACTTGAGGAGAGATGTGGAGAAACTAGGGAGAGACCAGCAGAGGACAACAAATATTGTCAGGGTTTGGAGCACGTCATATACAAGGTTCTCCCTTGGGGAGGCTGAAGGAGTCAGGGTGCTTTAGTGTGGCCAAGAATATGCTAAAGAGAATCTAATCTGCAACTACCGAAGGGAGGTCACAAAGATTTTGGAGCTGAAAGCTGCTTAATGGTGAAAAGTGACATAACAAGGGGCAACAGTCAGAAGTTGCACCTCACAAGGTTCAGGCTGGGCATGAAGAAAAGTGTCCTACCCATGAGTCAGGCCTGGGACTGATCAGGGGACCTTGCAGAGGACCTAAGAAGTTAGGACTCAGTAGCTCATGTCGTAGCTGCCCTGATCTGGTGTTCTGCCCTTAGCTGGAAGCTGGACTGGAGATCTCCAGAGGCCCCTTCTTCTGACACCCCTGTGACTCAGTGACAGTCACTGCAGTTGTCTATCACCTGCCCAGTTAGGTGTTTTGGGGGTTGTCAGAGGAAGTTCAGAATCAGTGACCTTTCATCTGAGGAAACAATAGTTAGAATAATGTCATGTGGCAAAAACCTCATTTTTAATAAATACAACAGAGACTACTGCAGGCCTCAGCTGCTCTGTAGACTCTCACAGCTCCCTGTCACCTTCTAACCTGCTCAGTGTGACTGATTTCCTGGAACCTGCTGAGGTGGCTTTGCCTATATACAATATAACTCAGCATTGAAGAATGACCTTTCTTAGGTGAATCATTTCAGGAGCTTCTATAATTTCTAGTGCCTCAAAAGGTCTTCAAATCTTTATGCCTTGTAAAGGTAAATCAAGACAGTCCCTCCCTCTTCTTCTGCCCTCTGGTCTAGCTCAGAAATCAGCTGACATAGTTAAGCTGACAGTCATTAGATTTATGTGTCCTTTGCTTCTGGCATTCTGTCCTGTCTGATCTGGCAATTTGGGTCTCTTGACCTTTGTGGCATGTGGCAAGGCCAGTGTATCTTGGCTTATGCCTCAGGCGGCTGTGGCTTGTTGTTTAAGGAAGTTTATTTCTCAAGGATATGGTCATAAGTTAGCAATGTGCGTGTTCTATTTTTGTAGGCATACCTAGAGAGTCAGGAAACAGGCCAAAACCCATCTAGAGAAGACAGACAGCAGATCTGAATGTTCTTATCAATGAGACATGGGCTCATAAGCTACAAAGAAGACAAATTCTAATTAGGATAAATAAACACACAGGACTAGGAAAAGAAAGGTGTCTGGATGGTCAGAAAGACAATCCAAAAGGTCAGGAATAGAGTAAATACTTCAGCAGGGAAAAGATGAAATTCTGGAGTAGATATATGGGAGAGAAAAGTTGTCATCCATTTTGAAAGTTGAGTTTGAAGTCCTAACAGACATTAAGACCAGAAATTTTGTCTTCAAATTCTTGCAGAAGGTGAGCAGCAACAGTTAACTGTTTATTTGATTGCTCTCTGCTTCCTGCTGCTGCTAGGAGCCTTATTCTCTGTGCTAGGTAGATCTTTCACCAGCAGCTTCCATGAGCTTCCACTTTGGTGCTGCACAAGTTAAAGTCTCTTCAAAGTAGACACACTTGTTGGGTGAAAAGAGAGAAGCTAGTAAGTGTGAAATGAGATCTGTCTGAAAAATAAACTGAATGAATCTGAAAAGCACATGGTTGGTGGAGGGGATGACCCATTCACTGTTATGAACATAGACAGCTCTGAACCCTCTCGGACCCTCAATACATCAATCAAAGAGATTGATAGGGACATGCTGGTCTTCGTAAAGCCCAAACTGCAAGCAACTTGCTTGCCTCAGAGTGACAGACCAGACGGACCTTCTGAGCACAGGGTTGATCAGGGCCCTTGCGTGGCTCTTGTTTCTCTCTGCTCAGCTTCTGGCACTGGTATTGTCTGCCCAGATGCATTTCCCAGAAGACAGTCCTCCCTCATCCATCACCATCCTGACACAGGATCCATCTCTGACACGCTTTCCTTCCTTCTTCCCCTCATCATGATGGATGAACCCCGTTGGCATTATCCTCTCAGTTTCTGTGCTGCATCTATCCATCTTGAAAAGTGCCCTGCTCAAGGGGTCCATCCACTCTTCAGTTGGACAGGAGCCTGATCACCGTCACATGGGAGAATGAACAAGGGAACTTGCTGCTATGGAGTGTTTGAGAGCAAAAAGCTCAGTTGTGGTCACGGTGCAGTGAAATCCCTCTCAAGGAGCAAGAACCCCACAACTCCCAGTAAAGACCCAGGGCTACAGGGTGATATCAGACCTGCTTTGGGCCTCATCCCAAGAAAACATTTATAGGCTGGGCACTTACCATCTTGCTTAATGTCGCCCGGCCTGTTTTGTGCTCATAGGAGGGAGGTCGGGTTACCTTGGAGCAATCGGAGCTTGCAAGGGCAGGCTCCTCTCCACCAGAGCTGCTGGGTCAGATGAGCTCTGGTGAAGTTCCTTAGCTACCTGTAGAGTTTGTTTGAAGGAAGCTGCAAGTAGTGAATTAGAATTTATTAGAATTAACCAAGATTTGGTTCTCTGGTCTGTTTAGATTTTGGCTTCTCCCTTTTATGTTGTTGTGAATACTTGGAGCTGGTCATCATCCACAGACATTGAGTAATTCACAGCCTGTCACGAATGCAGCTCTAGCTCTTCCCCTTATCTGAAAGATATCAGTGTAGTAGGAATATTATTCCTTTCCTTGAAAAAAAGGCCAATAAAAGATGTGGAGAAATTTGAAGTCATACAGCAAGACAATGTCAGACTTGCAATTTGACTCTTATTGCTCTACTTCACTGTATTTGCACAAGACTGTACTACAAGGCAATGAAGCCTGCCATTGAACACACTGCAGGAGGAATCTAGTGATCTTTTGAAGTAATATGACCTTTGAAGGCAATACTGAATGGCTTTCAGCTGCTCGCTGCAATGGTGAGGAGCTAAGAATCCGTTATCACAAAGCTCCATAATCTGAAGTAAGAGAGTTAGGGAGCAATAACTCACTTGGTGTTATCAGATTTCTTACAAGGTACATAAAAATGAACCTCTTCTTTTCCTGCTGGTTAATTTGGGTACCGCTTGCTGTGCCTACTTTACAATTAATTGTTTACCCAGACTTGCTACTAGTTCTGTGCAGGAGGCAGTAGCGCCTTGCCTGGTTTGTGGGGGATGATGTGCAAAAGGTGAGAAACAAAACTTTGAAAACGACGTTTGCTTTAGACTCTCGCCTCTTGCAGAGTCCTGCTGGACCAGGCAATGTGACACCACAAGCACTACAGATTTTCAGCACCTTTGGTGCTTTCTATGTCCAGCCTATCTCTCAAGGGTATTTTATTTCCTGAAGATAACAAAGTGTTGGAATTTATCCATCTGCTTTTTAGAAGCATTGATGTATCTTCTTTTCCTCACAGAATTGCATGCAGTTCCCTTCAAAATTACTAAATACACCTGAAGTATCCTCAAAGTCGAGACTCTCGTCCTGCAGTGAGAAATGTGAGCAGTGAAATAACCAGAAATATCTTTGACTTGCAGATAAGTTATTTGCTTTCAGGTGCATCTGGTCTCCATTACCAGTTTGATGCAATGGTTACTAATCTCCTGATAATACTCCCTAAGTCTTTTTTGGTTTAAATGGATACACAGGACTGTTTTAGTAACAGGGGCTGCTTTCAGCCCCATGATTGTGGGGGCAGACTCAACTGCAGAACAATGAATTCACACTGTAACTACAGTTTGGTGCTGTAATGTGCTCTGATACTCAAGAGTGGAGGTTTTTTTTTTTGTATTTTCATGACATAGAGCTTTTTCTTTTCAAATGATTCTTTAAAAAGTGAGTTTCTTCCTAGAAGCCCCAACTTTTAAATGTATATTACTCATTGGAACTGAAATTCAGTTTATCTTATCAGTTGGTAGCCCTAGTTATTCTTGAAATTGGTTGCAAAGCAGCCAGTTGAGCTGCACGGTGCTTTCGCACATCCTGAGCCATCCAGTTGCAGGGTAATGTGTAAGGAATCGCTCTGAGGAGGAAACACAATCTGCAGAAAAATTACACTCCAGCGGACCTGCGAAATGCTGTAAAATTACATTAAGCTTGGATTTGTCCAGCACCATTACTGATATGGACTGAAATAATAACAAATAGGGGGCAGGTGCATCGGGTTCCCGTAAAAAAAAATCATCTGGATGTCTCGCAGGCTAACAGCTCCGTGACAGCCTTCACCTACCAGAGGGAGAGGGCGAGAGAGATTAAGTGTGAGGGAACGGGAGGGAGAAGGCGAGACGGAGAGAGAGCAAGCGGCGGAGAAGGATCCCCAAGACCCAGCTGCCAGCCCCCGCTGAGCACCGACTGCAGGAAGGACACTTGTGAGCTGCAGGTTTGACAGCGCGCTGGGTAGACGAGGACCTCGGGGGAGACCCACGCAGGTGAGTCCCTGTTCCTGTTTCAAATGAGTAGCTCTAGTTGTGGGGAAGTGAAGGCGAATCTGAGCTGCTTGTGATCACCTCTGCAAGGCAGAAAGGGTGACTGGGGAGGAGAGATGAACCCTGCTAGTGTCCTGCCCGCACTAAGGGGGATACACGACCCCTTGATGAAGTTATGGGATTTCCAGAGCAAGCAGAGGTGAAGGGCGAGAGATACCTCTGTCACCTTGGTTATTCCTTTGGTTATTTCTCTGTTGGATCTTTTCTCTGGCTCTAAATGGGTCTTCTTTTATTCCTATGCTATAGTGCTGGATAAAGAGTTGGACAGAACAACCTTCAGAAGGAATGAGGTTGGGTTCCCGGTGCCAGGAGTCCCCTGCACCTTTGTGGGTGTCAGCCACTAACTTGTGCTTGTGGAGGTCAAGCAGGGCAGTACTTGAACAGTGTATTAAATCATGTCCAGATGTCTTGCAAGGAAAGCAGGAAGCCAGCGGGTGCTGTGGCGTCTCAGGGCTTCAGAGGGATTTTCTGCTGCATTTGTTTGTCTCAAGCTTCCTTGCATATTAGGACGGGAAATGTTAAAATAGTTCTTCACGCGAGGACTAGACTGTTTTCATCTGTTGCTGCTGACAGGGCAGGGAAAATGAAATAAATCCAAGGCGGATATATCTGTAAGGTGCCCTAGTCTAAGGAGTAAAAATGAGAAAAAGCCTCAACGCGAATCCCTTGTGGTATTTGAACCGCACACTTGTTTTTCCCCCATTTGCAGTGGATTTTCCTAACCCTGTGAATGCCAGTGCAGAGCGGTTTGAACATGTGTATCAACTGGAGCAGGGTAGAGGGCATCCAGCAAAGCCCAATCACCATATAGGGCCATATGCGCGCAGCGCAGGCGCGCCTGGTTCCCCGCGCTCGCGAAAGCTTCCAGCAAGTTAAAATGTTATTTTCTGTAGTGTCTTTCATGAGGGGATGAATAATTCTGAAGGGATATCATCTCTGGTAATATATTGATGTTAAAACACATCATTGGCAAGTCCATGTAAATATCTGCCCTTCTTTTTGGTCTTCCCAAAGGAAAAAGGATATGCAAGATCCAAACTGGCAAGCTCAAGTATTGGAGCATGCTGGAAAGTTAATCCTGAGGGCAGTTATCACAAGAAGAAAGAAGGAATGTCAGATTTATACACAGTCAGCATCTAAGTCATGGATTGTGCTGGTAAACTCCTCACTTGGTCATGGATGCAAACAGATTAAATCACTTCTAAACAAGGGAATAGAAGAATCTCTACACCGTGGGAAGGAAGGAGCTAAGCCGCAGTGTGAAAGCAGAGCACTGCTGCTGCTCGAGTCCGTTACCCTCATTGTAATATTTTCCTTATGCTGAGCTGCTTTTCAGTGCCCCAAAGTCTGACTGACAGCAGTGGGTCTAATCTGGGCTCTGTTGGAACAGTGATGACAGACCTTAGCTTGCTGGTGACGAAGTGGCAGGCTGACCTCTTGGACGTGGGAGGTAAAATAACCAAGGCTTTGGGACTTAAAATAATCCCTCACATTTCTTCTTAAGTGTACGGTATGGATGATCTGGTTTGAAAGACCAGGGTGAACATGGGCATTGAAATCAGAGCAAGCTGTGAGCACTCAACACTAGGTGCATTGTGTTTAAAAATCAAATGTTGCTAATTCTGAAGACTCATTTGGGGCATCTGTGTGCATAGAATGATTATCTTTTGTCGTGATGCAAGACTTTCTCGTCGTGAAAATAAAATCTGACTGAAAGACCCTTTTCATGTATGTGACCACCAAGAATCACAGGATTTGATATAGCGTATTGGCAGTTCATATCTCTGCAAGTCTCTTTTAGCCTCCACTGAATTTGGACTTTTATACCAGTTTTCATTACCCTGACAGTCCTTTTCCAATGGAGTGAACGCACCTAACTCATTTTTCCTTTCTCATAGTGTGTTTATAGGTTTGTCACTTTTGTTATGTCTATGTAGGTTGCGAACCCAACCAGTGAACCTCTGCACACATCAACCCACTAGTCATCCCCAAATATTTCTGTCCACAGACCTCTTGGATCTTCAGTGCAGTGACTGAGCAGAGATTATTGCTGCAAGTTCCATGTTTGACTTGGCCAAGCGACACAAGTATGAGACTAACTTTTGTTCTTATTCTTCTGTTCATATCTGGCAAATCCAGTCAGCCTTTTGGACCTGCCAGATCATGGTTTCTTCACTTCTCATTCCATCTGGGCCTTGCAGCTGACGCTGATAGACTCTAGGAAGAGTTGTGCCAAGCCATCCTCAGCCTGAACTGGTAGACCTTGTGCTGGTAATCTAAAGAGGAAGGATGTTACAGAAGAAAAAAAAAAAAAAGATTGGAAGAAGCTTCTTTTCCAAGTAAATTGTACTGTTAAATTCAATCCTGCAGCTGTTACCTTCTGACACTCCTTCACCACCCTTCATTAGGGGAAGGAACTGGCCTGAAGGGAAAAATGCATCCCCTTTGGTGTTGAAACCAGTGACCACAGCTGACTGCATCAGGCTTCATTCTGACATTTTGCAGGTTTTCCGTGGCGTGCGGGAACTTCTTAGCCGGCGCGCAGGAGTTAACAGGACTTTTGGGTGGGCGGCTGGAAAGCAAGCTGTGAAATGGAAGAAGGTCAGTCTCTTGGAGGAGTTTGCTCTGTCGCAGATGGTTTTAAGTTATCAGTCCATCTGTAGGAGAAGTCTCCATTTCTTCCCTCCCGCCAGGAAAAACTCTTGTAAAACTAGGGCTAGAAATAAGGCAAAGGTCTAGCAGGTCTAGATGCAATGGAGTAGGCAACCTTGTGACTCCAGGTACCTCCTAGGGCCAGCTGTCCATCTAAATAAGAGTTCCAAAGTCACTCAGGCAGATTCCAGCCACCAAAAGGGATCTGAGACTAAATATTTGCAGCACAGTTTTCACTGGGGACCAAGTCATGAGAAGGGAGCCCATATGGGCAAGGAAACCCCAGAAAGCCTTGGTCTGAACAGCTCAGGTATTTTGGATTTGCCCAGTCTGCCATATGGAAGACTATGCTGAGTTCTGGCAGAATCTAAGAAATCTTTCCTCTAGTAGCGTCTTCTTGGCTTACATGAAACATTACGGTCTTTAGAGACTTGTGTAGCAACTGGGTTTATTTAAGGTACCAAATACTATGGCTATGGCAACCAATCAACAAAGTGACACTAAAACCCAAGGAAATATTCTTGGGATAAACATTGATCTAAACACGTGGAAGAAAGTGCCCTAGGGAATAGCTGTTGGACAGCAGTGTCTTCTGCTGAGTGAGAGAGGGTTTTCCAAGAGCAAATGAAAGGCCTGGTTATCTTATTTTCTGGGCTGCTAAGTTTGACATTCATTGCAGTTGACTTTGGAATCACTTGTGTTTTTATTCCACTGAAAATGTAATGAGGGGTGTAGAACAGAATGGTGTTTGGTGTAACATTAGTTTGAACAATCATATTTTCCTCTACTAACATTGCTTCCTTAGAGGCTACAAAGATACAAGTGCTGTCACTATCAAGACGTAACTATCAAACAGAAGAAATGAAGAAAATTGCTCCATAATTTCCCATTTGCATTTTCCTTTTTAATTTTCTACTAAATAGTGATTTCCAGCCCTGCAAAGAGGCTTTTCATCTCTGGATCAGAACAGCTGACTGAACACACTGCTACTACCAGTATTTTCCACTGAATGGTCATCTCTCCAAGACTGGTGGGAAGGATGCCCTTGGTGGTCCTTTTGTCTTCTTCCTGCCTAAGATGAATCTCAGCAGCAGGACAACGATTCCCCATTAATCCAGCCTTTCAGGAACACTAATCTCCTAGCAGGACACCACAATCATGTTCTGGATCTGTCACCTGAAGCAGCATGTAAACTATGGTCGTCATGATAAAAGTACTTCCATTGCCAAATACGTGGGCCAGTCGACCCTTCATCTCAGGGTTGAACATGAGGATTTAATATGAATATACTACACATCGTGCAAAGAAAAGGAGGTAGCATGAGATGAATGAAGGGTGAGTCCCAGGCTGAGCAAGCCTGGCTGCCTGCGTGTTGTACTGTGTCTGGGAACACTGGGAACAAGTCAGAGGGATCTTGCCTCTCAAGCAGTACTTTCTAATGAAAATCAGAGCAGAGTGAGCTCAGTGCAACTGGAAGGAAGTTTAACAAGTTGCAAGCACAGACTGGAAGCAAAGGATTTTGGAGGACAATATACTGCACTTGGACTTCTGGGATAAACCTGTCCATGGAAATCAGTACCCTTCTTGATCAGCCTCGTAAATGTCAGCCTGGAAGAAAAGGCTGCAAAGTGAAGTGTCCATATGGTCTATTGGAGTGAAGCTGTTCTGCAAGGAACTAAATTTCCTGCAGCTCTTGTTATGACCTTTCAGAATTACTCAGACAGAAAGACTACTATGAAGGCCAAGCCCAGACTTGTCCCACATACAAATGTATTAATCCACCATTTTAGTTTATCTTCTAAGGGATTATGAGCTCTTTTGTGGACTCATGGACTCCTTTGAGAACCAAGAGGTGTTGGGTCAAGCAAAACTTCATCCCTTTTTCTTGACATTGATCTGCACAAATGTTTGTGCATCAAGTCTCAACCCAGCTTGCACTTGGAAATCAAGCATTGCCTTGACTGATTGTCACACCTGACCAAGCTGGCCTGCTGCCTTGGTTGAGGCTCGCCAAAGGCAATGGGTTCAGGCGCGCCTCCCCTGGTGCTCCATATGGACATATAGTGAGCCCCCTACAACCACGCACGACACAGGACGGAGACATTCTGACCGAGCAGCCACTGAGCCCAGGCTCAGCTTCTAGGAGAGCGCAGAAGTGAGAGGGGGACAAGAATTAGTCATTTGTTCTGCTGCTTAGTGGTGTTTACAACAGGATGATAATGGATGTGGTTTCTTCCATACAGATTACTAATACGTGTGGTAAAGAGACTTGTTGAACAGCTATGAAGATCTCCGTGGCCTGAGCCAACAGACAAAGCAGCCCTGGTCCCCGGAGACACAATATTGACTTCAAGTAGAATCAGCTCAGAAGGTCAACCTGTAAAGTAGTGAGTTTGGTCATTCCTCTCTTGAGATTTGAATGTGGGTGATACAGATCTGGGACTGTGCGGTGTTACTGTCACAGTAGGCAGTCCTCCTTACTGCTATAGGTCTTCAAGTTGCCTATGAATGTTCGGTGCGGAATGGCTTCCTATAGCGTACACTGAATTCCCTGCTAAAGTGGCTGGCTGTCCAAATGCCTCATCGGTTGGAGAACTAACGTGTGACAAGTAGCCTGTGGTTTCTAATGTTTGTTACCTTGGAGGCACTTTTTCTTTTGACAGCTAGTAGGAATGTGTTGTTTTTCCCCTCTGGACATCTTTTTAAAGCTCTGTTGTATTTGCCCTGTAGTCCTTGCTCTGTGGTAATTTAATGAGTGTGTGAAAATGCATGTCTACATTAGGAAAGTATTTATGGGTATGTTGCAGACACTGGAAGCAACAAACCGCCTCTTCTTATGTTGCCATCTGTATCTGCTTCACCCAACTGGCATGAATTCGTTGTGCTGCTCGCTGCTGTTTTGGCTTAAATCATTTTGATTCAGTTGGACTCATGGGGTCCGTTTTCTGGCATTTTGGGCCAAAGCCACTTTCATAAGAAAATAGCCATAGAGTATCTGGTGTTTGCCTCTGTCAGTTGTGGATGGCATGAGCAATCACGTGTTGTCTTCGTAATCCCTGAGGTAGAAGAGAAGATCAAGTCAAGTATAGATTTACTGAAGGGATAAATGGCACAGAATCTGATCCTTGGACATTCCTCCCCAATCTACACGAGGCTTCCATTCATCTCAGAAGTCCCCTCTGCGCCTGGCCCCAAAGTGCCCATGAGGTTGAACTTCTGCAGTTGCTGCCTTTCAGTTCTGAAGTCTTAACCAAAGTCTGTGAGATTTTCCTTTAAAAAATCTTCAGAAATGAGAAGACACAGACTCAAAATAGTACTTAGAAAGCTTAGAAGTTAAAAATATTAGCCCATTCTCCCCGCGAAACTGAGGGAGAAGTGAGAGAAAGTGAGAGATCCCTCTTCTCAGTAAATTTGGATTCGGTCGTATAATGCGCAGCTAGAACTTGAGAGGGAACACAAAGTGAGTTGATATTTTGTTTTGCATGTTCATTGAGTCCACCGCATTTTTTTGAGTTGCCAAAGAGAAATAAATGGTCACCTTATATTTTAATGCTAATTTAATTAATGTGATGTGGGCTATGCTCAGGGCTTTGTACTCCCCATCGTGCTGGGCTTGGGCCAATGCCTGTTCTACAGCCCGTGCCTCCAGACTCGTTACCTCTGTTTGAACGTTTGCATCGCTTGCTGTCCGTCACTTCTCCACAAGTGTGACTAATATTGTTCACCCATCCTTGCCAGCAGTTATGTCACATCTTGTCCACGTGTTACACTGCCTGAACCTTGTAAATAACTTCTTGTGACACCACTAGTACCTCCAAATCCTGCGACTTCCAAATGTTTCACTTATTCAGTTAACTGATTTATGGCCCTACCACAAGTGCCTAGTCATAGTGCAGAAGAGCATATGGGCTTTCGTGCTGTCTCATCCATGTGTATTGATGGGCAGACAAGATGAAGGGCATGCCTCCCACCCACTGTGCTATCTGGTCGATTTTGCAAGATTAAAAATATTGCTATTAGTCAAGGGCTTCCGCTGCAGTCAGAGCCAGGCAAGTTTTGCCTCCACAGGGGACACTGAAGCAGCTGAAACCTGGGCAGATATTTGGCTAGGAAGGAAAGTAGACAGCTCTGAGTTACCTAAACAAGGCCAGTGCATGAAGAACACACATGTCTTTCAGAGGAGAGTGAGTGTTGAGCCACTTCCCGTGTTAGTTCTGTTGTGCTGGGAATTGGTGAGCAGCATTTTACACAGAAAGGGTGAATTCTCCTTTGCTTGTTCTCTTTTGTGTCCATTGACTGAATAACAACTTCAGTTAGTGCCCTTAGTGTGGGCAGCTGTGTTTTAGGCAGCTGTGAATATTGATATAAATTCCACCATAAGCATTTTTGGTAGGACTTTTTATTTTTCATTTCTTTAAAAATTTCTGTGGTTATTATATTTTTTTTAAGTATTGAGCTGCAATCAAAAAGAAAAGCATGATCATTCCTGTAATAGAGAGCAGAAGTCTTAAAAGCAAACATTAAAAGGTCTGAAAGAAGCTGTGCCAGTAGATAAAGTACTTCCCAGTCTACATTTAACACAGAAGACTGTAGAAAACACAGTGTAGTTGGATCAAGTCTGCTGCAGAAAGCTCTCTCGTGTTTACTGACAGTGTTATTTTAACTGTGCAGTCAATGTGAGGCATCAACATGCTTCTGTCTTACTCTGCAGAAGTCAGGAATTCACAGGAGTGTAAGGACTCACAGAAGCTTATCTTTAATCCACATGAATTTTAAAATATTTAAGGCCCTTTGAGCTCAGCAGTTAATAGCACAGAGGGGATCTAGCACACTGAAAGGAAGCACACATGGTGACTATCTATATCAATATCTATATAAATAGTAGCATTTGGGGATTTTACTAATTTGAGCAATAGCTTCCTTGCAATAGTTTATAACTACATCAATGTCTATCCAAAGTCACATCTGACAGTGAACTTCTGTCTGTCTGTGTTAGACAAGATGAATTTTAGTCCCTTAAGAAAATTCTTAATTTTCTTGATCAAAATATGTCTTTGAACTCGAGGAATACATTCATGTTGTAATATAGATACACATTAGTATTGCCTGAAACAGGGAGAAGAAATCAGGAGTAATAAAGAATAGATCTCATCCTAAAAGTTTTAAAAAAGAGTTTAGATAATATTGTATAGCTTGAGATGTAATGATGAACATGTGATATTTCAGCTCCAGAAGTGATGGCATATTTAGAAAGACATAAGATTGTAAAAGGCAGAATGGGATTGGTGCCTGACTGTATTTGCTATCTAAATTTAAAAATTACTATTAATATAGAGCAGTACTTCTGTGAAGGATAAAAAAAGTCCAACAAGAGGGGATAGTTAAGAGCTACTGAACAGCTCAGTCATCTGTTCAGTGTCCTGACCAGGGCAGCCTGGAACCATCTTAGGTTAATTAAGTTCTCTATTTTTCATTTATACAAGGTGTTTATTCCCTTCCTTGGTTTGAAATTTAAAATACCTGCCAGTGGTTTACAAAAATAACTATATGATAAGTAAAATTACTAACAACACTCATATATAAAGCTCTTATTTTGGTGAATGGTAATAAAATTTACCCATGCCAGACTTGCGAGATGATGTAAATCAGGAACTTGGCTGTGTCTCACATGGTTTCATGCATCATTTCTCGTTTCTGTTGCATCACATGCATCACTATGGAAATTAGTGAAATTTATGGAATGATTTTCTGAGTGGTTTATAGTCATCCTGGAGTTACTCATTAGATTTCTATAATTTGTGGAGTCCTAAAATAAGATTTGTATTATGGACAACTACGGACCCAGATTATTTGTTTTGGGGAAATGTCCGTGTTCTAATTTGCATGTGATGATTAATAGGAAAAAAAGCAAAGTTTACGTTTTTGATTCAGAATTTAAACCAGAAATATTGTGTGTTATACCATTTTTTAGCCTTCCTGAAGGATATATAGCCCAAATGATTTTTGTTAGCTTAGTTGTCTCTTACCTTTAGCTGAAACCAAGCACAAAATCACAAAGAATAAAATAACAGTGCACCTCCAAGCAAAATGTATGGCATTGGGAATTGCTGGGATTCTCCCCAGGTTTTTCAACTGATGCAACTTGGAAATACCAGTTTGCATGAGTATTTTTTTTTTTGATACAGATAACAGAAATAAGATCGTAAGTGTCCTGTCAAAGTGCAACTGCTTTTTAAAACTGCTACAAGTTGTGTCTTCTCTTGTGACTCCGTGTTGACTGAATGAGTGCGGAGGGTAAATAGAGACATAGAATTAATCCCACGGGGGAATCTAATCTAATTGCTCTTTCAGAGCTTCAGTAACTCTATAGTTTCTGAGTATGTCTTATATGGCAAGGAATCTGCTTTCTGCTTGGAAGATAAGGAGATGTTATATTACATGTTGCGTGCTTTATAAACACAGAGAAAGATACACCTTTGACAGAAGATCACATGAGTGATCTATACAATGATTTCTTAATGCCAAGCTGACACTTCACCATTTCTTTCTAGGGTAAGTACGAGGCTATAGTCTGCTGTTGGTCTCTTGCTAAATTAGAAAAGCTAAATTAGTTCAGGGCATGCCGTTGCTCCATGCCTCAGTTTAGACATCTAGCTCTGTGGCTTTCTTCTCAGCAACTGCTCTTGCCATCCATCACAATTCACCGCGTGAGTGCCATGTGGTGTAAAATCTGCCTGATACACAAGAGGAGGTCTTTGAAAGGAAACCAGAGAGCAGGGAAATGGAAGATGGAACAGAGGGATGCTGATAGATGTGGGATTTGTCCATTTAGCCCTGCTAGCTGTTTTCTTACCTGGTTTGTGATGGGCTAGTGGCTCCAAACTTTGTCATGATGTGTCATGAACTGTATTAATAGCTGGATAGTCATGAAACTGTCATATGGAACAGCCAGATGAGTAGGATTAAAGGCTTTTGTTTTCCTTGTGAACTCTAAATGGTTACATGATTTATTGTCTTCCAGGAAGTTGTTGTTGAAAACAAGGAGCTGAGCAAGGCAGCATGGCAAGCCGTCCAGCAGGTGAGAGAACAGCCAAAGCTGAGAAACTTACCCGGAAAATCCCGCCTCGACAGTAAGGCATCTCTCTTTCCACCACAAAGAGACACACTAGCACCTGCCCCATCACACTGTCCTGCCCTTTGCCCTTTCTTCCTGCCAGATCCTCAAGGTTCATTTGGAATAGTAACTGATGTAAAAGATTCTCTATTTATTTGAATCATTACTAGACATGTGAGCTGATATGGCCCCGAGTTGCAATCCAAATTGCAGATTTTCCTACTAGGACCCTAGCTTTACAGTAAATCAATGCAAAGTCATGGCTGCTAATGCTCCAGAGTTTGAATTTGCACCCTGTAGTGCTAGAAAGCACAAAAGAAAGTGCTCTGGTAGTCTAAGAGGAGCTGAACTAAATGTTCTGCATGGAGGAAATGCAAATTGAGGTACTGTTTCTAAAGAATTAATATGTTATTCTTAATTCAATGCATTTTCCTTGTCTTTCTAGTGAAAGTCTACAGGAAATCTGCCGTCCCAGGAGTTTCAATCACTCAGTTTGTTGATCGTATTCCAGCAGGATGTAGTACACCTGACTTTGAGCGGAAACCTGTCACCTTATCATTACAGGAAGGTGAGACTCTGAAAAGAGTTCATAATTATCCTCATTACAGCAAGTTTCTAAAGAGATTTGACTAAACAACAAAAAAAGCTTTTTGTGTTTAAGATTGTGTTTACTGATGCAGCTATCCCTGGATTTTACTAGTATGTTTGAGATCAAAATCTAGCTCCTGATATATACAGCTAATCTTGTGAAATCTGAAGAAAGCTCTGAGGATAAAATTTCACAGCAAAAAAGTATGTTGAAAATTATTTTTCCTACTGAAATAAATTATCTTAGGAGAGTTCAGCACTAAGATTAACTGCTTTTAAAATTAAGGTGTATTTTTGATACTATTTAGGTTGGACTTCTCTGTTGAGAATCACAGAGGCTTTGAGATTGGAAAGGACCTCTGGAGATCATCTAGTCCAAACCCTCTGCTCAAACAGGGTTACCTAGAGCATGTTCTCAAGGAATGTATTTAGATGACTTTTGAATAGCCATCTAAAGCCAAGAGGAACAGCCAAGGAAGGAGAATCCACAACATCTCTGTGTAACCTACACCTGTCCTCTGTTAACCTCAGTCAAAAAACTTTCTCATGTCCAGATGGAACTTCTTATGTTTGAGTTTGTGCCTGTTGCCTCTCATCCTATTGCTAAGCGTCACTGAAATGAGTCTAGCTCCATTCTGTCTGCACTCTCCCTTCAGATACTTAAACACATTGATAAGATCCCTCTCAGCCTTCTCTTCTTCAGGTCCCAGCTCTCCCAGGCTTTCCTTGAATGAGAGATGCTCTAGTCCCTTAATCATCTCAGAAACTTTTTGCTGTAGTCACTCTTGTACTTGGGGAACCCAGAGCTGGACACAGTGCTCTGGATGTGCCCTCACCAGGGCTGGGTGGAGGGGGAGGATCACCTCCTTCAACCTGCTGGCAACACTCTTCTGAATGTACCCCAAGATACCCTTGGCCTTATTGGTCCCAAGGGCACATTGCTGGTTCATGGTCAGCCTGCAGTCCACCAGGACTCACAGGTCCTTCTCTGCAGAGCTGCTGTCCAGCAAGTCAACCCCTAGCCTGTCCTGGGGCACAGGATTATTCCTCTGTAAGGGAAGGACTTGACACTTCTCTTTGTTGAACTTCATCAGGTTTCTCTCTGCCCAGCTCTCCAGCCTGTCAAGGTCCCACTGAATGTCAGCACAGCCCTCTGCAGTTTCAGTCACTTTCATGAATTACAGAGGAGGCAACTAATGAACCCCAAATCAGTGGGAAACCTCCCAGAAATCTCCAGTGAAGCCCTTGAGGAAACATCCACATTTTTCAGAATGCATCAGTGCTCTGCAAGCCCTCCTCTTTCCTGAGGCTGAACAGTTTCCAGCACCATGGATTTCAGTTTTGTTGTCACACCCATGTGCCGATTTTCATGGACTAATGAGATTGTACAAAGGAGCACAGTGGCCTCTAGTGGTGCAGCCATCCTCTTCCTCCTCCTCCTTCCTTCTGCACGTAACTTTCAGGCGTGAACCAAGGCAATGTGTGGCCAAGATGTTAGCCGTCACAGCTGGCATAGCTTTCTAAAAGCCTTTTTGACTGAATACAGACAAGTTCTGCCATTACTCATGGGGAGAAATAGCCAGGCTTGGACTTGAACTGACTAGTACCTGTTTTCTGACCCTTTTCAGATATGAAGAGAATTGGAAATCAGACCATGGGAGCAAGTTTAAGGTTAAAATCAACCTTTGAGTATATAATTTCTCTATCCATATGTGTGAGCAATAAAAACTCAGGTGGAGACCATACTTTTGGTGATGAATTTTGTAGTTAGTTTCCAAGTAATTTTTTAGAAAGCCAGTAAGGTAGTGAGAGGATTATTGCAGATGTCTTAGTTGCATGAACTTAGACATTTCTTGTAATTTTAGGTTTCTTCTCTCAATAGAATAAAAAGAGGTAACTAGATGCCTCACTCTGTAGATCATTCTCTTGACTACATCGAGATCCTAGCACCAGAGTCATCCCCATCTTTAGATAGCTATTGTATTGTTGTCTACCTCTGAGTGAATGATTTAAACTGCTTTTATGGCTAAGGGAGATAAACACTCTGGAGTTTGGAACAGTAAGTCTCCTAAATGACTTGTTTCAGTTAGGCAGACAAATCTAATTGCTTAAAATTGAGAGAGGTGAATACCATCTTTATTATGTGCTTGTTACTTTTTCATTTCATTTCTTCAAGTCTCCTTTAAATGAGTCATATTTTACCTCCTTTAAAAGGTAAAAACGCCATTTTCAGAGCTGTAGTCAAAGGTGCCCCAACCCCTGAGGTGAAATGGAAGCGTGCAAAAGGAGAAATGAATGATCCTACCAGATACCAAACTTACTTCAATCCCGCTACGAATGAATTCATTCTGCAGGTAAGGGTTAAATACTGCGGACAGAATCCATTAAGCAGAGAGCAACAGGCTGCCAGGGAAATATGGGTGGAATCTAGCAGAACTATGTATTTGAAAAGCATAAAGCAGCTCATAAAAATCACCTCATACATACACAGAGCTTCAAGATGAAATAAGAAGAAGAGGTGAAGGTTTTATTTTGAGGTAGCTTGCAAAAACTACAGTTAATTACACCATGAGATTTTCTTTTCTTAAAATATTTTCTTCCAGAAAAAGCAAAATGATTTAAAAAGATCACAAATGGGAGTAAATACAGATGTCACCAGATCTGAAATAACACACAAAAAATAGAAAGAGTCAAACTCAGAAGAAAGATCTGAGGTGTCACTGAGGAACTGTTTTGTTAGAAGGTGAATGCCTGAATCAATTGGCTGCCAGTTCTTACTATGTTCTTCTTTTTAAGATAAATAAACTCACTGCAGATGATACTGATTTGTACCGCTGCTTCGCCGTGAATGAGTATGGGGAAGCTGTGTGCTCTGCTGGCCTCAGGATCATACAAGGTAGGATTGGCAGGTTCTCCAGTCCAAAGGTCCTATGGTCCCCAGTAGCTGATTTTGCTGTGCAGTAGGGGTGGGTGCCTAGAGCACTGACAAGTTGTTTAGTGTTTTGGGAGAGATCCACCTCCCTTCGCATCAGATGTATACAGCACACCTGACCTGGTCCCCTAGTTTGCTTTCTAGTCAGTGGAGAGAAATGGGCACTTTATGGATATGGTAAAACTGCCTTATTCTGGGAATCTGCTTGTGTGGGACAGTTGGAAGTGCCCCTATGCCCTCTCTGCCTATAAAGTAAGTGTAGACGGCCCCTATCTGCATTTGACAGATGGAGATTACAAGTAATCAATGTCAAGTCGACAAAATAATCCAGATTGGGATTGTCTCTTCCATCGATAATAACTGCATGTGTTTTATAGTTCATTGGCGTATTAGTATTAGCCTCGTTATCTTGTTCATTTTATTGAACTAATAAGCCTATTAGCCTAGTTATCTTGTTCATTTTATTGATCGTTTTTCCTCTTTTCTCTCCTAAACTATCAGTTGGCTTTAAGAGGAAAGCACAACAAGTTCAAGGTCCTTCTGCTGATGGTGAGCTATTATTTGTATTTTTGGCATATCATATGCACCTCTGTCAAACACACGATTACTTATTATCCTTCATCAATGCAAAAGAAATAAAATCAACTCAGCAGGAGCACACAGGGAGTGAGATAGTTGCATTATAAGGTGCTATTAGAGAGGTGCCAAGGACTTTTCGGGAAGTAACAGCCAAATAGTACTAAGATGTGTCTGCCTTCCTGGCACTAGCAGAGAGTCTGTATTCTCCTATGAACATTACAGTAGGAGAAAGAGAAATAGTAATTCATAGTCTTAAGCCTAAGAGATAGGCAGGGTTGAATGGGCAGCAATAGTAGAGGAATTTTTAGCAAAGATATATGATCAATATATTGATAGGACCTACTGGTCCTATCTTTAGACCTATCTTTAATGACCCTGGAGCTTACCCAAGACTTGTAAATAGTGAAGTAAGAGAAGAGAGAATAAATGTGTATTCTTCTGTCCAGTCTTTCTGCTTGCTATTTACCTTTGGCTAAAGCAACATTCTTAAACATGGTTTTGTGCTGTTTTGATTAATGATTCCAGGTACCTGCTAGAAAAGGATTTTGCAAGGGCAAATCCAGCTAGGTTGACCATGTTAACATGGCTGGGAAGTAGGGGGCCTTGCTGCAGTCCAACGTGTCCGCTGAGAAAGAGAGGAGAGAACAGTAGGAACCAATGAGCTTTGGTGGCTCTAAAAGAACAGGGCTATGGCTGATTAAAATGCCAATAGGTTTTATGGCAGTTTTTCAGAAGGGTAAAAACATCACCTGAAATTCAACATGGCATAATCAAAAGGCCTGTCATCAGTAGCTATTTTCCATGACCTTTCTTTTATTGACTTGTATTTTACCATATTGGGTAGTTCCATTTTCTTACCTCAATGTTTTTTTTCTTTCACCTTTAATAGAGTTAAAGAAGAAACTCAAGGACTACAAGAAGATGCTGAGAAAGCGGTAAAACTGCATAGGGAAGACCATTTTTAGACATCCTAGTTGTTTCTCAATACGGTGGGGCCAAGGGCAGCTTCATAAACCTTAAGGCCACACTTGTTTCCAAAGTTGCTGTGAGGCACAGCATGGAGATGGATAGCAGAACAGTTTACCAGTGTCTGTTAGACTGAGATAAGTACAAAGTACCAACATTATTCTGAGGTTCCTTTGCATCACAAGATTTTGTTTTAAAAGACATCTCTCTTAAGACATCTCTCTGATGTCTTAGCTAACAAGTAGCTTCCTAGCTTAGTGATAAATGCTTCATGCAATGAATTTTTTGGGGCTTAGCTGCATGAAGGGATACAGCAGTACCAGGGAGAGCTCTGGTCCTGGGGTCATCTGCAGAGCCTGCCACGTGTACGCTATTGACCTCCCTTTGCCTCCTGAGTAGGTGGCCTCACAAAAACTGCTCAAATGTGAATGATTGCTGTGAAAAGTCCTGAACTGAGGCAAGAAATTATTCAAAAGAGTGCAAGTTGGCCTGGGTCAAACTGTGTTGGAGACTCTGCTGGCTATTTAACAGTCTGGACAATTGCATTCCGGTGCCCTGGGGATCCCAGAGCAAAAATGTTTCCTGCCACTGTTTCATTTGATAGAATAGATGCAGAAAACCTGTCCCCAAAGGGTCCCATTCTCTACATCTGCAGGGGATGAATGAATGAACTACAGAAATGATGGAGAGGAGGATGAAGAGCTTAAGGTGAAGGGAACAAGGAGCTTTTGTCATTTGTCAAAATTTCTAAGTCTTTTTCTTTTTTCTTTATTTCTGGTTCCAAGAGCCCCAAAACCACAAGCAAAACAAGTGGACAAAGAAGCAGTCTGGCAACTTCTGCTGCACGCGGATAAAAAAGATTATGAAAGAATCTGTATAAAATACGGAATTTCTGATTTCCGTGGCATGCTGAAAAAGCTGCAGGAAATAAGAAGGACCACGGAGCTTGCACATGGAGAAGTAAGACAAACTGAAGCCACTGAAACACTGATTTTTAAGGAACTGTAGAGTTCTACATAACCTGAATCACTTTTGACAATAAGCTATCCCTTCCTAACCTACTTTATAGATTGAAAATTTTACTGTATGACAGAGAGTAATACGTTGCAATGCTCTAAAGAAGTCCCAGTTCTGAACTGATGTGGATGAAAATGTTACTCATTTTTTGCAGTCCACTTTAATATTTTAGGAGATAGTGATCTTAGGATAATTCTTTTAGTAATTTCCATGGCTGTGTTCTGTATTTGGCTGCCTCTGATGAGAATTTGGGCATCGAACTGATAATATATCTAAGAGTCAAATGGACCTTCACATATAGTGACATTTAGAAAACTGCACAAATAACAATTGCAGAATGTCTGAATTACAGGGAAAGCATCAGGTAAAATATAATTTGCCTACAGGAGGCAACAGTGGAAACTCACAGGTGCTTCTTCAATGCATTTAAAGTTAGAAATAGTTCTCTTCTATACAGATAAAAAGTAGGTTTCGCAGTAGTTTGTCAGCTA